>VDFB02086178.1:0-181043 GCA_007258455.2 Sequoia sempervirens | reverse complement strand
GAAGGAGATGGGTAAGGATAAGGAAGTGGATAAGCAGATTTAGAAGACATGTAATAAGGATCAAGGTGTTAAGAGCCCATGTTTGAAGTGACTGTTGGATGTTGGTACAACCTTATTAGGATCATGTAAGAGGATGAATTAGAGGGATTTGATGGGGAAGATATATGGGATAATAGATGGGATGCTGCAAAGGGTATGAATAGAATGATGGGGTGGATATGTGATGGGGAGATGTGTTCAAGACCAACATTGGCACATGTGGTGGTGGATGTGAAAAGATAAGAGGATTAAGGGATGTAGAATGTGTGGATAATGGAGGAGATGGGGTGGTGAAATTTGGGACATAAGGACCCAAAAAAAACTTAGGAGATGAAAGAGGTGTATGATTAGCTTTTGGATTAGAAACTTTGGATGTTCTTACAGATTTTTCATGTGATGGCATTGCATCTTTTTTCTTTGGGATCCACATGGTTTTGATCTTTTCTTTGGTGGGTCTTTGTGGTCTATGGATTTGATGTATATTTAGATTTTTCTTTTCTTCACCATGTCTTTTGGAGGGGACATGGGGAGCCATAGATTCATGTGGATGCTTGGATTTATGAATTTTTTCTTTAATAGCCAAAGTGCTTTTAGTAGCAATGGGATGGGTGTGAGGAGATGGATGATATGGAGTGATGGGGATAGGAGGATGGGGATTATGTGTAGATGGAGGATGTTTAGGTATGTGCCTTTATTGATCTTGACTAGGATGTTTATGATGGATGGCATGGATAGGTGTTGGATGGATGAAAGGATGAGATGGAGGAGGTGATCTTGGGGTATATGGACCGAAAGCAGACATAGTAGGTGGAGGGACATAAGAACCCAAGATGGATGGAGTAGATGAAGGATGGGAGATGGTGGATGGAGGGATGTAAGGACCCAAAATGGATGAAGTAGATGAGGGAGGAATATGGACAGTTGTTTTGAGGCAATACAATAGAGGAGGAGGGATGGCAGCATAGGATCTAGTGGGGCGATGGGAAGAGTTGACATTTCTTTTGGAAAAGGCTTGTTGAGGACGTCCATAGGTTGTACCAACATCTTTAGATTGTGGGTCTTGGGAAATAGGTCCAAGACCTTGCATGCAGATTTTTTCTTTAACTTGGATGGGCTCTAAAATACCTTGCTCATGGAGGCCTAGACCTTTTCCTTGATAGTTCATTTTCTTGAGCATTTGATCTAGGACAGGATTTGTGTTATTCTGAAAACATGATGCGAGTCCATTATTAGGTGGAGGATGATGGGTGGTAAATACACTATGCTTTTCTTCTGCGAGGAGGCCACCATGGAAGAATGTGAGAGTACCAAGGGGATATGCAAGCAGTGTGGGGATAGCATTTTTAGGCGATGATGGGGGATCCTGAGAAGGAGATGATGGAATAGTAGCATTTGGATGGGTGGTATTTGGAGAGGGAGTAGGGGATATGATAGGATCTGATTTTGTGGTAGCAGGCTTATGCAATGGAGACAAAGGTGGAGTAGTAGAATCTTGAATCTCAAGAGGATCACAGGATGGAATGGATGGGGGATTGTGATCTTGCGGTAGACTAGATGGGATGGTAGGATCTTGATCTGGAGGAGGGGATATGTTGGCATGCTTTGCGTCAAGCTCTTGGCATGGTTCATCGTGTGTGGGGGGCATGATAATGGAGTCATGGGGGGACTCTTCAAGTGGGGAAGATGGAAGGATGGAGGATTCAAAATATTCACAGAATGGATACTAAGTGGGAAGAAGTGGATTGGATTTGGGTGTGTCCCGATGATTCAGATGGCTCACGAGTAGAGGTGGGAGTTCAATGGATTTGGTAGATGTGATGGTAGGAGATGGGGACTTCAGTAGATTAGGAAGGATGTGATGGTAGGAGATGGGGACTTCAGTGGATTGAGGAGGATATGATAGTGGGGATGGGGTTCAAGAACTTAGGATGTGATAAACATCATCAATGATAGGTGTTGGATGGAGAAAGGTCTCGTCACTAACGACCATGGATGATGGGTTGGGATGGCATGGTTCCATGACTGCAATGTGTGGAGTGGGAGATGTCTTCTTTGTTACAAGTCCTTGGAGAACTTCTGAAATGAGAGACTTGCATACTCTAGGATGAGATGGTGTGGTAGGAGTGGATGAAGGTTTATGGATTAGTGGGGGATTAGGACTAGGGATTGGTGGGCTAGGATTAGATAGGGGAATGGGATTGGATGCAGGACTAGGAATAGATGGGGGATTAGGTGAAGGGTTAAGATAGGGGTATTGGCATGGTGAATTAGGACACAAGGATGTGGGTGGTGGATGGAGATATTGAACTGCGGATGTGGGATTAGGATAAGTTGATGCGGATGTTGGATTAGGATACGAAGGTACACAAATGTAGAGATTAGAGTGGCTTAGGGTGTATGGAAGTGGGATAGTGGGTATATCACAGAGATGAAGGATTTAGATAGGAGGATGTGGATAGGGGATTAGGATAGGGGAGTATTGAATGGTAGACTGATAGATGTGTAGGTATTGAATAAGAAGGATGATGTAGATGAAGGTATGATGGATATGGCTGGATATCCCTTGTCAAAGGTATAAAAGCAACATGATTAGAGCATGGATGAAGACATAGCAGGATAACTTCGAAGAATTGATTGGATTTTGGAAAATTGGTGGAGAAAACACTAGCAATGATAGTGTCAAGAGAGGAATCTATATTAAGCTGTTCACTCTTGATGAAACAAGACTTTCGTTATCATTGTCAATGTAATGAGGGTTTCTCTTAACCACTATTGATGGAGGATAAGGATTCATGATGATGAAAGGATAAAGAGGATGGGTCAACGATTTGGGATGGAAGTGGACTAAAGCTCAAATTGGGATTTAGATTAAGCTCAGACTTGGATTGGATTGAAGCTCAGATTAGGATGATTGGCTGATGTGATGGGATTGATTTGGACGATTGACACCGAATCTGCTTTGAGATGGAAGCAGATTGATTAGGTCGAAAGTGATGTGATTGGATTGGATTAATTGATGATTGATAAGATCGAATGATGGATAGGATAAGATGACGAAAGAGGCTGCAAATCCTATTCAGAGATTATCTTAGATGACTTAGGATACTGATTGATCGAATAAAAGGATAAATGGATGATTGTAGCACCGAATCCACCTTGAGATTGAAGGTGAATTGATTGAGCCAACGATGATGATTAACTTAGGACAGATGACAATCCTAAGCAAATGTTGATGAGGACGATCAGATCAGACACTTAGGTCAATTTGGATAATAACCCGAGATGAAGTTCAAGGGATTTGGATGGGGGAAATGATGATTTGATTGGAGAAATGGATGAATAAATACTCAAAATGAGCAAATGATTGGTCGGGATAGATGAACAACTACTCAGAACAAGTAAATAACTGCTCACAACAGATGAATGATTCTTAGAATGAGAAGATGAAGGCTCAGAATGAATGATAGATTACTCAAAGCGAGTAGAAGATTGATCAAGATTGTAGAATGAGAGTTTGAAATGATTGAAGGTGGTGTGAAATGGATGAATGTTTACTCAGAAAGAGCAAACAGATGATTAGAACGATAGAACAAGAGTTCAGAATGATGAAAAGGATGTGTGAAATGGATGACGTTTACAAGGAATGAGTAAAAGGATGATTAGAAACGAGAGTTGAGAATGAAAGGATGTGTGTAGGAAATGGATGAACATTTACTACAGAATAGTAAGCTTGAATGATGAAAGATAGAACAAGTTGAGAATGATGAAAGGATATTGTGAAATGGATGAGATGTTTTGCACCGAGCGAGTAAGCGAATGATTAGAATGATAGAGCGAGTTGAATGATGAAAAGGATGTGTGAAATGGATGAATGTTTTCGAGAATGAGTAAGCGAGATGATCAAAGAGATAGAACAAGAGTTCAAAATAGTGAAGGATGTGTGAAAGAGATGAATGTTTACCGAGCGAGTAGCGGATGATAGAGAATGATAGAGCAGGATTCAGAATGATGAAAGGATGTGAAATGGATATGAACATTTACCGAGGTGTAGAGTATAGGATAGTCAAATGATAGAGCGAGAGTTGAGAATGATGAAAGGATGTGTGAAATGGATGAACATTTACTGAAACGAAATAAACAAATAGTCAGAATGATAGAATGAGAGTTAGGAATGATGAAGGATGTGTGAAATGGATTGAACATTTACTTAGAATGGTAGTGAATGATTGGAATGATAGAGCGAGTTTGAAATGATGAAATGCGGTGTAAAAATAGATGAATGTTTACTGAGCAGATAGCAGATGATGAAATAATTTGAACGAGAGTTTGAGATGAGAGATGAAGAGTTTGAAATATATGAGTGTTTACTCAGAATGGGGAAATAGATGATTGAAAAGGAAGAATAACTGTTCAGAATGGATGAATGAAAGGTTGAAATGACTAAACCTCAGATTAGGGTTTTGGTTAAGCTCAGTTTGGGATTAGATTAAAGCTCAGATTAGGATTGGGTTGAAGCTTAGAATGATTGAAAGATATGATGGGATTGGTGTCACTAGATATGCTTTTTTTTTTTTCAAAATTTTCACAGAGGGGCGTATGTGCCCTCCTAGGGCATCTCTACCCTTCTAGGGCATCTCTACCCTCTTCTGGGGCATCTCTTCCCTCTTGGGGCATCTCTGCCCCCTTCTGGGGTATCTCTGCCCTCTTGGGGCATCTCTACCCCCTTCTGGGGCGTCTCTACCCTCCTGGGGCATGTCTACCCCCTTTTGGGGCGTCTGTGCCCCCTTCTGAGGCATCTGTGCCCTTCTGGAGGGGTAGATTCACCCCATAATGGGGTGGAATCTTTAAGTGGGTAAATGGGCTATTAAAATGAAGAGATGGGTGATTGGAATGGGGTGTTGGATAATCAGATTGAGGAAATAGATGATCAGATTTGGGAAAATGATTGGAATGGATGAATGATCAAGCACTCGAAACTAATGATTGCTTAGAATGGATGAATGATTGAAAGCTCAAAATGAGTAAACGATTGATTGGAAAGGATGAACAACTTTTAGAATGAGGAGATGAATGCTTGGAATGGACGAAAGATTACTCGAAATGAGTGGGCAAAAGATTTGAAAAGGATGAAAGACTACATGGTCAAACGGATGTTGGAATGGCCAAATGAAGGTTTGGAATGATAAAATGGAGCTTTGGAATGATGAGATAATGGTTGGGAATGGTTAAATGATGGTTTAGAGGCTAAACGAACCCAAATGGGGTGATCTCGGATGTTTAGGAGGGCAAATTCGCCCCTCTACAGCAAACCAGGGGCGTAATCGCCTCACTACGATAAAAACAAGGGCGTAATCACCCCACTGCAGTAAAAATAGCGGCATACTCGCCCCACTACGGTAAAAATAGGGGCGTAGTCGCCCCACTGCGGTAAAAACAGGGGCGTAATCGCCTCACTGCGGTAAAAATAGAGACTTGGTTTGATGCAAATGACTATAGCAAGGACTTTAAAATGACAATGATAAGGCCAAATTGTCAAAATTTCACTGGTTTCTCACAAGAAAACACTCTCAAGCAAATACAACCCTATGATTAGTGTTAAGGGTATGGCCAAAGAGGTCTTAATCTAGGATGCACAAGGTGTCTAGGGAGTCCTCGATATACTCTCGGTACATGAGGCACAACTGTGAACACCAGCCCGTCATAAGCGTGAGTCGGGAACCCTAGCAAGATACTAAAGGGCTCAGACCAACTCTTCATGTCTATCTAGGTATCACCCTAGCTTCGAAGCTCTGCCAATTACGACATGACTGGATTGGGGTATAGCTTTTGCTCTCCCCCCTTTATATACCCCATCGGTACGCGTGGTTGGAATCATCCCTTAGGGTGATGAAATTTCCAAGCAGGTCCCACTATAAAGAAAACACTAACCATCTCCAACTACTCCCCAGGCTCACACGAAGTGCAAGGGGATAGTGAAAACAAGATAATACCCCCTTTGGGTAACACAAAAAGCAATGAATATTACTCCTCTAATTAAACTATGTTCTTAGATTAATGCAAACAGCAAGGATAGTTTAAAAGGTTTGAGCAAATGGATAGCCCTGCAAGCAAATGTTAGATGTTTTATCTCGCTTTCTCCATCAACTTCATAAGAATATGCTGCAAGAAGTTAGCAAAAAACACATGTATCCTTGCAAGAACAATGTTAATGAGAAAATAGCAAAGAAAACCGAAGCCAAGATAATAATTTTACCTTCAAAGTATGATCCTTATACATAAAACAAAGTGTCATACTCATTGCAGTCCAAAGCAGTGTGCCCACTAAGGTACAAATAATTGACGTGAGTAAGCCTCACAGAAAAGTGAGCAAATTTGAGTCCGGAGGCACTCTTAGCCTCATGCGGTAAATGTTAGCACAAAAATAATTTTCAGCCCAAGAGGGTGTAATCGCCCCACTGCATTAAAGTATTACCACAAAAATAATTTTCAGCCCAAGAGGGCGCAAACGCCCCACTGCAGTAAAGTATTAGCACAAAAATAATTTTCAGCCCAAGAGGGCGGAGACGCCCCACTGCAGTAAAGTATTAGCACAAAAATAATTTTCAGCCCAAGAGGTATGAGCTATTCTGATAAAATAGCACAAAAGCTAATTTTCAGCCAAGGCATGCTATGATGAAAGTGTTAACACAAAATAATTTTTCAGCCAAGAGGAACTGAGGAGCCCTCATTAAAAATATTGAAAATAATTTTTCATTGGTAAAGCTATTGCGGTCAAGAATATTAACAAAATAATTTTTAGCCAAGAGAGCATTGAGCCCACTCACAGTAAAATAGGGGGTGTAATCTCGCCTCATTATGGTAAAAGCAGGGGGTATAATGTCAGCTATGCGGTGAAGCAGTAATTGCTATGCTGAGGTAAAAATAGGGCATAATGCATTGCTGGCGTCATTCTGCCAAAATCTCAGCAACAACAAACACATGAGTATAGGGCACAGTTTTGCTTGGGTCCCCATAGAAGTCGTGCCAAAATGTGTACCTTGGAATTTTACCCTACTCTAATGGTGCAAAATAACTTTTAAAATGCAGAGTGATAAAAAGACTAAGGACACTTCAAGATTAGCCTAAAAAGTGATAAAACAAGAAGGAAAATGGATAAAACAAGATGCAAATGATTTCACCTTCCTTGTTGTTGACGACTCCTTGATTGGCCCTTGCTTGGGATGATTTTGTGTGCTCCTTAGATGATTTCTTGAGTGACTAAATATAAGATTGAATGTGCAAAATGATTTGAATGGATAGCTAGATGATGGTAAATGATTTAGAATGCAAATTGGAAGCATGTAGTTATCAAATGGCTAAGTATTCCTAAATGCCCTTGGAGGTATTTATAGGAAATTTGAATTCTCTAGAGAATTCAATGGTCAAGATTCATCCAACAAGGTCAAGATGAAGGGATATGGTGAGTTGAGAACTCACAAGCCCTCACATCTTGACATGTGGATAGTGAAGTGGCTAAGAGGAGGTGAGGTGTAAGTGAGGTGGCCAAAAGGTACATGAGGTGGAGGAAGGACAAGTACCCTGCAAGTACATTGGGAGATGGGAAAAATCTTGGGTGAATAAAAGTGAATTTTAAATTCACAATGATTGGAAGAATCTAGTGGATAAGAAAATGTTCCCAATAGGTGGAAGTTTGTCACATGTGACTTGATGTGACAAGTTAAAGGTTCCTAGAAGATGCATGGGAAGAGTTCTAGGAGGTGAGTGAATTAAAAAGTCACATAGAGGAAGGAGCCTAGGGTGAATAAAAGAATTAAAATTAGGATGGGGGGAGAGTTGACCAAGGTACTAATTAGGTTTGATGTCGATGAATTAGGATAATTAGGGGTTAATTAGGATTAAAAGCCAACTTGCAAAAGTTGGAGGATGTGACACATCCTAATCAAGGATTAGGCATGTGCACATCCTTAATGAAGAGATTAGGAAATGGATTAGGATTAGATGAAAATGGCATGTGAGGAATTAACTAACTGTAATATTTATTTAATTCATTTGATGAAAAGGGGATTAAAGAGGGTAAGGTATTTAATTAATAAATACCTTAGGGATTTGGCATAATTAAAAATATTAATTAAATAATAGTAATATTACTTAATTAACTCGGATAAGAGGATGTTTAGATGAAAAGTGATAAATTTGGATAAATTAAGTGTCCAAATTTGGATGTCTACAAATAGAATCAAGTATAATGAGATTTGAATTAATTAACGGTTGAGATTGATAAATGTGAATGATTAATTAAGAGGTTAGTAGGTCAAAGAAATATATTTTGAGGTACATTATGTGTAACAATTAAGGTTGGGATTTTGATATTGAATTTGTATTGTAGACCTATGTTGATCTATTTTAGAATAGGGTTGTGATTATGGTTCAAACCTTGAATACCTTATTTCCATGCAAATATGTTATCTACAAATTTGATCTTTGACACATGCTTATGTTTAATTGTATCTATGTATGAATTCAAGATGTTGTTGAATTGCACCTAGGGATCTATTATGTTCAAAATGAAGATTTAGAACTTCCTTGT
The DNA here is from genome assembly GCA_007258455.2 of Sequoia sempervirens. Taxonomy (NCBI): domain Eukaryota; kingdom Viridiplantae; phylum Streptophyta; class Pinopsida; order Cupressales; family Cupressaceae; genus Sequoia; species Sequoia sempervirens. The sequence continues at coordinate 172,417 of VDFB02086178.1, read as the reverse complement.
TAATGAATCAAACCCCTTTTACTAATAAACAATGATTGAAGACACACATGCAAATGATGCAAGTGTATTTGATGTTGATGCAATGATGCATTTTATTGATGTAACTTAATGAAGGTTCTCTACAGTGCTTTATGATTCTTTGATGTGAGATTTAAATAATGTCTTTCATTGATCAACTAATGATCTATGAGTCTTTACAAATACAAGATCCTTGATGGTCAACTTGTGGTCTTTTAGAATGCAAGTTAATAGCAACAATAAAATTTTAAAAGGGTTGGATTCAAGAGTAGGATAGTTTGGAATATGAAATAAGGGAGTAGGGTCATGATGTAGATCAATCCAAGGGACAAATTTGTATATGTGATCTATTCTACATTAAATGAAATTTAATAGGGGGGATTAGTTTGAATTATTGAGAGCTAAGAATAGTTGGTTTATTGATAGGTGTTAGCAAGAAAAGTGGAGTCACTGACTAGAGCTTTGATACATAAGATTTATTTCTCATTAATTCCTTTATTTATTTCTTATTTACACACATCTTCATCTTGTGATATCCTATTATATATACATATACATAAGATTGGGAACATGTCCCTTATAAAATATACCTATTCCTATTAGGCCTACTTGGCCTTGTGCTCTACACTTCGCCTATGACCACTTGTAGTAGGTTCTAATCATTTTTACAACTTTGTTTAAATCTCTACCAACATCACCCCCCTTTAAAAAAATTCTTGTCCTTAAGACATGCAAAATAGGTTAATTAGCAAATGAGCTATTCTTGTGTGTCTCCTTCAACCGAAGGTTCATGTGTTGTCTCATTGAGTTTTTTCTTGTTGAAGTACTTGTACTTATGTATTTACTTGTGTAAGGATATGCTTTGTTTTTGGTACAATGGATAGGATTTGTATTTATTGGGCTACACTCTTTATGTACATCATGGAGCAAACCAGTGACATGGGATAGTCAAGGTTCACTACCTCCCTTAGTTGTTTGATCTATGCTTTAATAGCCTCTCTTTGGTCCTTTGGTTGTTGTAATTGAGTGTGTAAGGCCTCCAATTTTGATTTGTGTTAGTATGTGTAGCCTGATCATGCTCTAGGTTAATATTTTGGCCACTTTTCCCAATGTGATTTTCCCCCAAATTAATTAATGGGGGAGTACAAGAGGGCAAAGCCCTTCTTGCAATGTATGAGGGAACCACCCACCAATAGGGGCCCAAGGGTGGAATTCTAAGGGATTGAGGGCAACATCCCCGAAGCAAAAATCTAATATATTTTAATAAAGAAATTGTAAACTATTCCTATTGAAGTTTAGTTTAAATTCGATTTAAAAACTGACCAAATGAATAAAAATTTCTTGCTACGTGAAAATGGAAAAGTCACAGTGTGAAGGTGAATAGTTGTGTGGGGTATTGGAGTTACACATAACAAGTCATGCATGATGTAATAGAGAATAGTTGAACTTTTGCATTGAGTGCATAGAGCAGAGCATGTGTGAATGAGCAGAGAAAAACGCAAAAAATTGAAGTTGCACACAACAATGAATTGTTGCTAGTTATTTGTAATTTGTAGTTGGCTAGAAATTAAATAGAATAGACTGTTGTTTTGTGGATGTGGCCCAAAGGGTGAACCATGTTGAAATTCTATTTGTGTATGTGTAATTTTCATTCTCTATTCTATCATTTATTTCAACATTATAATTGTTTAAATTCGTTTGATATATTGCTCCAATGCGACTTGAGATCCCAATATTTTGGTTCTCCCATCCATATCTTATATTACATCATAGGTAGTGACCACTTGCAAAAAAATTTCTCAATGTGATCCATCTAAATTTTGAGGGTTTTAATCAAAGTAGGCCATTGCAACCAGAGTTGGTACAAGGTATTAAGGTCACATGCAATGGTTTGGAAGGTATTAATATTGGACTCTAATTGAGCTACACATTTCTTCCTCTCCTCATCTATCCTTTCCTTTGCCATTTATTCTATAATGTTGTTGCTGAGTTGAAGCTTGATTATTCATTTACTTCATTAGCCCTTCTACCAGTTGATTCAGTTGTCACCCTAATGGTTGTGTGTATCTCTTTGTAGTTGGGGAGTTTTATTTTGAATACCACTTATCAATCCTTTCAATTGATCTATATTCTCCACATGTTGTTTTAATCCTCCATTGTTTGGTGGAAAATGTCACCAAACTGAAATTTCTCTAGTGGTGAGATCCTTCAAAAATTCATGTGTTCCAACCAATGACAACTGAAGTAATTATGGAGTCACAATCAATTGGATTTGGTTTTTTTGCTAAAATAAATCTTTGATTGATTGCATTGGTGGTATGGTGGTAGAAGACAAAGGCATGTCTAGAGATGGTTGTGTTGTTTGTGTCTTGTTGGGTGCTTCTAGAGGATGTATGTTGTGCTTGTTGAGTTTTCTTTTCTTCCTCCATTATTGCTGCATATGCCTTTTAATTTTTCGCAAGTGTCTCTTCTTGTATTTTTTGAGTGGCTTAGGGATTTTGGAGCATAAGTTTGTCCACCATTTGTTTAGAGTGGAGCTCCTTTTCTTACATTTTCTCTATTTTTTTGTTGATATGTAGGAAGGGGTGGAATGATATTTGTTAAGGCTTTCTTCTTTAACTCCTCTAATAGGATAGCTTTTTCTCTCTTTTGCTTTAGGGAAGTTGCTAACTCCTTCAAAAAAAATATATCGTGCTTTCTAGTGTTATCACCATGGCCACCATATATTTTGTCATTGCTTCTTCAATAACACCTTTTTTTGCCATTTTTGTGTATATTTTTGTTGTTTTGTGCAAAATCCCCTTTCCATATAGGGCACTATATAGCAAATCCACGTCCATGATTCCTTCCAGATGTTTTTATTGTTGTATTTTTTGTTTCTTTTTATCTATTTTCTCTTCCACTTCAAGATCTCCTCTTCTTTTGTTTATGTACCAAAGACTTGAGCCTCTTTTCTTTTGACCCTTTATTTTTTCCTTGTAATTGTATAAATATTTTTAATTTCAACAATCTCCCCACAATTTATGATTATATTTATTAAACATTTGAAGTTTGTAAATAATTATGTTTAGAAGTATTTTGGATTTAATTATGTAAAAAAAATAGAATCAATACTAACTCATGTAATTGGTGATTGTATTTAGTTAAACATTTAAATTGTAAATAGTTTTAAATGATGTAAATATTTTTTAAGATCATTGAAACTTGTTTATGTAGACATCTAAAATTGACACATTGTCATTACCCAACTATTTTCTCTGTAATTGATTCAGTAACAACCCTTATTATTCAATTTCTATCCCATTATTAATTAATTAATATTTTATTATTTAATTAAAAAATCACTATTCACCCATATCCGTAAATTAAATCATTTAATCATCTTCCTCCTATAGCTCATATTAGGTAAATAAATTCAATTATTTACTTACCCAAGTCACCCATCCTTTTGCCAATTTTTTTTTTTTTTTAAATTTAAAATCCATATTTTCCTCCACATTCCATTACGTGGGCTAATCGAATTAACCCATTAATCCCCTACTTGTACAATCTAATCTTAGTCAACCCCTCATAAAATCCTTCACATACTCCAATATCTACAAAGGCATGGGCCTTTGCACATATGACATGGCCTTGGTATCATGTCACATGGGTCAAAGTACTTACCCATACCCCACTTCCTCCTCTTTTTCATAAGTAGGAATTTTAAATTCTCATGTGTCCTCTCAAGTACCCCTTCATCTTCTCATGCCATCTCCTTATGCCACTTGGCACGATCTCTTTACTTGAGACAACTCAAGCCTTCTCCATGATTGATCCTTTAATCATATCTTCATCTTGGCCCTCCATCTCATTCCTCAAAATCTATAAAACCCTCCAAAACTTAGTCATTTTCAAGAAATCACTCATAATTTCATGAAAGTGATGTTATACTGCCAAAATTTTGAGCACACATATCAACTTGTCAATTAAGCAAATCTAATGCAACAAGGAGTCTAATATAAGGTTTATTGTTAAATTTTATGCTTGTTTGGATTTCCTTAGCCTAATTTTAGTGTTTGTTTGATTTTATGATGTTTGGTTTCAATTATTTTTAATCATTCATATTGGAACATATTCATGTACACATTTTTGACACACTTGGTAGGACCCATGTCATGGGTTGACTAATAAAAATATATTATTTTAATGTTTCACCTATTATAGGTGCAGACCAGTGAAGACATCTTAGGATTGACAATAACACTCTATGGAACGATGAACATTCTCACACTTCAGTGGATGTGTTTTATCAAGACTGGGCAACACATGTAAGTGAATCTATCATGAATAAGTGGAAACACTTTGCAAATCAGTAGTTACATAAATTTGGGACTTATGCAAATACATCGTAGATCAATGGGATTGATCTATGGATAGGTGGATCCATCAATAATGCTTTTTTGTTGGTTTTTCTACTTTCCATTCAAATTTCTTATTATTTTGAGGACTGACCAGCTAACTCATCTTTTGTGTGATCAATCTAATATTATTTTAAAACCAAATGTGTTAGTCAAAGACCAAGAAAATAAAACTACTAACATCATCTTTTGTAGCCTCACAATCAAAGACTTTGTTTTCTCACTAAATTAGGTACACTAAAGTAGCTTAAAAGGTCGATTAATTGTTTGTCATGTTTAGGACCCCTTATAATTGTATGCTCTCTCCTTGCATTTTTTGGTGAGCTTGGAGATCATAAACCTAGTTTTCCTCATTTTTTATGGCATTCACTTGTAAATCATTTGTTTAGAAATGATGTAATGAGTCTTCCTTGGGAATTTGCTATGTAAAATCATGTTTTTTTATCAAAATTGTAAGTCTTAATCTTTCATCACTGGCAGTTTGAGTCATGTCATTTTCAAATTAATTCAAGTTTATTTATATAAAAATTAAATTTATCATGCCAAGTTCAATGAAGCAGTTCATTTGTTCAAATTCAAACTTAGGTGCAATCATAAAAAATGGTGAAATTAAAAAAAAAACAATTAAATTTGAAAATCGATATGAGATGGTGCAAATTCCTTTAATAGGAATGTTTCCAAAGGTATTTCAACCAATTTGGTCAATTTTTGAGTCATGGAGCCATATAGATTGTAAGACATTAATGCTCCTATTTTCCATGCACAAAGTTATAGAAACAATTAAAGTTGCATTTTTAGAAGAGATGGGAAAATATCGCTCAATGGGTTTCATCCTATTATAGTTTTAAATAATATGGAAAAAAATAGTCAAAAATATGAAGCCAATTTGAAGTTATTGCAAGTTCTTCATCGATGGGATCACAAAGCATTTGATAATTTGTTGATGGTTTTCGGTATCTTTGTAAAAGAATTAAAATATTTCAAAACATAAAATGTTGCTTGGTCAATTTATAATCATGAAGTAGTAAAATATCACAACTTATGATTTTGATTTTGATTTTGAGCTGTAAGTTTTCACAACTTATATGTGAGATTTCACAAGCTGTGTGTGGAGTTTTTTGTTCACCATCTCATTAGTTGTGTTAGTTATGCTTTAATAAAAGCTTCTTGAGTTATCTCTCAGTTAGAACTCTAGCTCATTAAATGTGCAAAATGTGGGAGCATGCATTAGATAATAAAGATGCAAATAAAGAAGTGGGAAGACTTTGCAATAATAGTTATAAATTTCTAGAACTAGTGGATACTTGCATAGAAGAAACTCATGCTTCTTTCTCTTTTTTTCACATGTGTAGTGTCTCCGTTGAAAAGGTTGGTGCAAGCATGGCATGGGAAACAAAGCGACTCAAAGGAATGATGATATTGATGCAAAAACAAGGCACAACAACTGTTTGAAAGAATACACCAAAATGATGTCTTCTCATGGTGTGCAAGGATTACCATAGATGCAGATAATGGATTTGTTGAAAGGGTTTGAAGCTTTCAAGAAAATGCTAGTGGCTGGAGTAAACACAAATTCCACAATATTAACCAACATCCTCCTTGTTTGCACCAAGGCATGCTTTCATAATAGCGGCATAAACTACACACATAATAGGCATGATAGAGCGAAGTCTTAGCCAAATTTTGTAGTTGCAAATACCTTGGTAGGAATGCACGTGATTTGTGGAAGCATAGACAACAATCATGAACTGTATGACAACTACTTGAAAGTGAATACCATCTCATCCATTAAAGAGTAGGTGGAAGTTGCAGTTGTGAATGCTCGAATACACATGTATGCAAGGAAAGATATACAAAAATGGCTTTGTTGAAGATGTTGTGGAAGCTTATTTGCAACCAAAAACCTCAAATCCCATGAATTATTATTGATATTTTTGGAGTCTACACCAAAGCGGAAGCATTGGAATAAGATATAAAGGTTCTTTGTAGACAAATTGATCAGGCGATATCATCCTTATTCACAATCATGAAGTACAAATATCAAGGGTATGAGTTCATGTCAATGTTAGAAAGTTACACTTCTTGATATCATAGATATGAAGTTGGGTCACATCAACCTACATAATTTATGGAAAACCATGAAATAGGGGAAGATATCACCACTATCTTAGAGGACATTCAAGAGTGGATTGGCTTACGGTGTTGACTTTCCAATATTAGTTTAATGCTCAGATTTAGTTTTGGAATATATAAAAGGTTATAATACAAAAACTAGGGAGGTCAAGACTATTGACGATAAGCTAGTGGCTAAGTTGATAGTGTTTCAATTGGGATTGTTCTTATATTACCTCTTAGAGACTAGTTTGCAAGTATAGACAAAGGAATTGCAGAAACACACTTCACTAAGAAGAAGGATGAATGTCTCAATACCATAGCGAGGAATTGGTTATAGGTATCGAAGGGAGGAAAATATAAGTTTCCAAAGGTTCTACAAAAGTCAATATTCATCAAAGAAGTCTCAAATATGACTATTTTTCTTCACATGTTGATGGGGAATGAGAATTCAAAAGAGTTCAAAAAATGGATGTTGATGTTCATAATTATCATATGTGTAGGAAACAAGTTCATTGATTGAGGAGGTATTATCAATGACAATTTACATAATTAGTGAACTTACTTTGAATTGAATCAATATTTCTACATGACATCTTATCTCTTCTATGCAATTGCAAATATGAAGATATGACTACGTCTTCACACTAAAGGTACATTTGACAAAACCACTCAGATTTATAACTATTATACGCAGCTCCAATTGGATCAAATTTATAAAAAATTTAGGAGAGTGAATGATGCATTTACCATGTTGATAATAAGGACACTATTTTTCCTTGTACACACACCTTGTCCAAACTGGAAACCCCTTTTCCCTATTTGCTTTGTAGTTCCCTATTTTTTCTCTTTAGGAGATAGGTTCTTGAAATTTTTATTTTTCAAGTTCATATCAAATAAGGAAGATTGAGATGTTTGCAACCAAGAAAGACCAAGTAAGAAGTCATTGAAAATAATTAATTATTGGTCAATGGGGCCTAAAGTTCAAGTTCTCTTATTTTGTGAAGATTTTAGGTTTTTTGGGGATTTCTTCATCCCTTGAATCCCTAATAGTCCAAAGAAGTGTCAAATCTCTAAAATTCCTTGATCTCCTTGAATCCTCAAAAATCCTTAATGAGGTCGTATTCCTGAAAAGTCCATGATCTCCATAGTAAAGTGTTTTCCAACTGTTTGTCAGTGCATTTATGACTTAGTACTCTGGAGGTATAAAAGGCTAGTTTACCAATTTTTTTCACATATTTCCTTCATTTGTAAAAATTGTGAGTGCTAAGAGAAAAGACCAAGCAACCATAGACACAATTGTAGAGCTACATTCATGTCCCATAATCGATTCAAAGTGGCATTTCCTTGCAATTTTAACTCAAAAGGTTAGTGTCAAGACTAACCCTACATGTTACATTGTTGATTTTCTCTGAAATTAAGCTAAATTCGATAGAGTTGATGTAGGTTTTCTTTAGAAATAAGTTCATTGAGGTTCAAATTTAAAATGCTAGTCATTCTACCCTTTCTCGTATGGATTAGGGTGCATTTTAGTTCAGTTTTAAAAAACTAGGGTTTTCTCTGAACAATCCAAAATTTAGAGCATTCAAAACCCTCAAGATTGTCAAGAAAAACCATCTTTCCTAGGGTTTTTTGAGTAGCAATTCATTGCCCAATTGCTAGAGTTTCAAATCCTATAAACTCGAGAAAATCATTTCAAAATTCAAAAAAATCACACTTAGAGTTTTTTGGGAAAATTCATATTTGAAAATCAACGATCAAAATGCCCTAATTTCACCACTATGAAAATACTTTAGATTTTTTGCAAAAAACCAAGTTTAAATGAAATCTAAAAAATCCAGTATTTCCTAGAAGAATTGAAAACTACCTAAAATCCCCAAGCCATTCAAAACCACAATTTTTTCAATAAAATAGTTAAGTTGCCCATTTTTAGAGATTTTTCAATCTTTGGAAATCCCCAAATAACATGCAAAGAATCCATCTTCGAAGATTTCTTGTATACATGGATTCTTCGAAAACCGCCATCATAAGCCAAAAAGAGTAAGAGTTGGAAAATCACCATTTTTCGAAAAATCCAAAATCCTTTCAAAACCTCAAAATTCCATGAAAGAGCTGAAATTACGAAAAGGTCTATTCAAGCTTAATTTTGATGTTTTAAGGATTTGGATTTTAGCATGTGAGCAAATAATGATGTTATTTATTAGATGTGAGAAAATTTAAGTTCTTTCCATAGAATTTGAGGTGAATTTGATATTGTAATGTTGAAAAACTGCAAGAGCTAAATGATTAAATCTATAAACCCAAATCAACCTTTCAACATGACATCAATGAAGTTTCTCTAAAATGAAAACATATGCACAATAACAAAACTGAACTATGAAAAACCCATATGTATTCACAAGAAATTCGCTCCATTGTTATCCTCTTCCACAATATCTTGCATTTGCTCTCAGATTTTAAAGCAAAAGCACAAGAAGCTCTGCAGAATTGGATGAGATCAAAATAAGATTGCAATTCTTGTCTTGAAATGTGTGAAGGAAGCTTTATTTTATAGCCAAATTTATGAGGTGAGTCCACATTTTGGGAAGAATGTGGGATAAAGGATTAGGTGGGATTTTTATGACTTTTATAAATGCATGGAAAATATGAAATTTTTAATGATTATGTGAATAGAATTAGTGAAAATGACTATGCAAATGGTGCTTATAAATGATTATTTAAATAATTTAGTAAACACCTATTAAATGGTTGAATGCTTATGTGAATGTGTTTATGAAAGGCATATTTAGTGACTATTTAAATATATTTAAATGAAATGGATCGATGAGATATGCAAATGGTTTTATGAGTATGGCGATATGCAAATAATTACATGAATCATGCAATGAGAGATATAATTATGCAGATAATGGAATAAGTCATGCAATAGATGAAAATGATTATGAAGGCATTTTTATGTATCTACATTTTTCCCCTCTTTGAGACAATACAACTTGTCGCATTGTTTCAAAGAAAAAGATATGCCCCAGTGAAAGGAAGAATGAGGAAGGATGACGAGGAGGTAGTGATATTCCCCTTCGAGAGGGCATGTGGGTTCCAAGAACACGAGCGTGCTCTCGAAATGAGAGGACTTAGAAGATGAAGGAGAAAAATGACAGGGAAATTGATAAGGATGATGAAGAAAATATGCAATGACAAAGGGAATGGATAATGATAGATGAAAAAGACATGAAAGAAGATGAAGGTGATGAAGCTTCTGGTGCTTTATCATCATCGAGCGGTAAAATATGATAAATGGAAAACAAACACCATGGAATGACATAGACTAAGGTGTGCAAGGTCATTCATCTATAAAATAAACAGTCATAGACAAGGAATGTCCTAACTCATACTTAGGGAGAAGTTGCCCCAGTCCTTTTGTCAAGACAAACCAAAGACAACAATCAAATAAAAGATGAGTCATGAGACATCATCGCTCCTCTAAATCATTTGTGGGACATCCTTAAGGTGGCTAGTAACATGACCGAAGATAATTTAAAAGATAAGACAAAATAGACTAACAAGGTCAACAGTCATTCAAATTGTTTTCCAATAGGTCTTTTCTAGTGTGTTAAGTGATGAAGTGAGTGACGGATGGACTGTTTTGACAAGGCCTAATTTCAGGAAAAGAAACATGTCATATAAGACATCAAGTCTAGTTTTGATCATGCAACTACCTGTATAAGGAAAATGACGAAGTGTGATAGTGACAAGGTTTGGTTTCATGAAGGACACATCCTGTATAAGACCATTGGTTGTGATCAATTTGACTGGTTTGATTGATTTGAAAAAATGATTGATTTGACTTGGAGACTTGTTGGTTTGCTTGTCTTGTTAATTCAAGATTTGTGTTAAAGTTTAGATGATTATGTCATGTTTGAGTGGACAATGTCTGATTTATTTTGACTGATTCGATGAACCCTAAAAGGACTGACCTAGGGGGCCTCGGGGACTCATTGACAGATGGCCTTGCCTATGTAGCTATGCGCAAAGACCTCGTAGTTCGATGTGACCCTTGAATTTGTTTCAATGACAAAGGACTGACTCATGATTTTATTTGACAACACCTAAAGATTGACCTAATGCCTCAAGGGCACATCGATAGATGGCCTTGCCTACATCTAATCATAGAGGCAATGTAGTTCGACAATGATAAAGACTACTATGATTGACTTTGACTTTTTTTTTGTATTTTTGGAAGTTATCTGAATGTTTTTGGGTTTTGACATGTTTTGATTTTTTTAGGATTTTAAAGTTTAATGATTTTTTTTTGGATTTTTTTTCATGACATTTTATGATTTTTATGGCTTTTTTTAAGGACATTTTATGATTTTTAGGGTTTTTTTTAGGACATTTTATGATTTTTAGGGATTTTTGAGCATAGTGACTTCCAATGATGAGTGCAGAATCTAGTGTAGGTCAAGGATATTTCCCCAGTTGGGTATAAGATGAACCAATAGGGAGGGGATGGGACAAGGTTTATCATGAATGGGTGATGTAGGAGAAAGATGCAAGATATCAACCATTTGGAAGTCATGATAAAGATGACAAGGCCTGATAATGGATGTAGAACCAAGATCCTAGTACCTACAAGAGACAATAAACAATCACATTAGAAGATTCAAATGCAAGTTAAGATCAAAGTTCCCCATAAAATCCATTAACAATGTTCAAAATAGGAATGAAAGCAAGAATACAATGAAAAAGCAATGAAATAGATTAAATCCTATTAAGAACATGCAAACTCTTGATCTTATGGGGGAGTTGGTGCCAATTTGATGTGGAAATTGGCCTTTTCCCAACTCCTATGCAAGCTCTTGATGATTTGATGATGATTGATCCACCTTGTTGAAGATTCAAGTGTGCTCCAAGATGAAAAACCTACATAATCTAGCTAAGACTTGGTGAAAATGGATGAGAATTGCGATGCTTGAGTGTGGATTTGAGTATAGTAAGTTTGCTCAAATTTTGGATGATGAAATGAGGAGAGAAACCTCTTATTTATAGAAAGACAATTTGGAGAAATGCCCAAAATGAACCAATGTGGAACTAACTTTCAACCAATGGCCAAGTACCACTTGTCAAGATGAGAATGGATGAGGGATGTGCAGATTTTCATGAATGTTCCCATAAATGCAATTAGGTGGAATTTGAAAATAATGAAATGACATGTAAGTGGGAAAAAGGAATGTCTTAAATGCCACTTGGCTCAATGCAAAGATGGAATAAGTGTCTTGTTGGAAGGACAGAGTCCACTTGGAAAGATTTCAAATTTGGGAGAATATTCCCCTATTATGCCATGTTGAGAGAAAATAGGGATTTAATAAATGAATTAAATCTATTTTCATGTGCAAGTGGAAAAAGCTAGATGATGGGACATGAATCAATATTAAATTAATCAAGGGTTATTAATTTAAAGAGGGATTAGATGATGTGACAAATTTGACTTAGATTTATAGATTGATTTAAATCAAAAGATGAGAAGAAATGATTTAGACCTAGTTAAATAAATATTTGTTTTATTTAACTAAAGGGGATGGTTGGTTAGATTAAATTAAACAAGGTTTTAATTTATTTAATTTAATAGATAAACTTTAAATATTTAATTAAATAAAGTGAATTATTTAATTAAATAGAGTCATAGGGTTAATTATATCAGATTGATTGATTTAATTAACAAGAGAGAATGACTTAATCAAATAAAATGATTTATTTAATTAAGAGAGGAAAATTGATGAATTTAATCAAATAAGGGTATTCGATTAAATGGTTAGATTGAGGGATGATTTAGGATGAAATGGTGTTAGTAATCGAGATCAAGTATGTTAGTATATTTTCCATGTCCACATTTTCCCCCTCTTTGAAGCAAAGTACCTGCTGTGTTGGTTCAAAGAATAAACTATCTTGATCAAAAGCCAAAAAATTCTAATTTTGAAACTTTCCCCACTGCTGCCCCAGTGAGAGAAATATGTCAATATACTACCCCCTTGAGAGATCAAACAAAATTTTTGATTTTTGGGTGATCTCGTGAAAAAAGAGGACAAGGTGCCTGATGGGTCCAAAAAGGCTCTAGGATGCCAAAAATGAGATAAAATGCCAAAAAATAATATAAACAACTCTTTGATAGACAAAAGCAGGATTGGGGGTCCAAAATCCTGACAAGATAGCAAAATGGGGTAAAAAAACCCTAATTTTTAGGCTTAAATAGGCCTTGAGGGGCCACTTCTAGTTCATTTTCACATTCAGCCTTAAGAGATTTTGCAAATTTGAGCTCTGACCCTTTGGAGAAATGGCACAATGATAGCTTCCCATGCACATTTTTGATAGAGTATGAACATACCAGAGGCTTCCTGGCACTGGACCACCAATGAGTCAACTTGACCCAACTTACTTTTTCATTTTTTGTGCACATTTAATGCCTTAGGAAACTAGGTCTCTCAGAGCGGTCCTATATCACACCGCTAGAAATTTCAAATGGTGCCACTCGACATCAAACTACGCCACTGTCGTGAGTAGCAACACCACGATGTAGTTTGGATTTTGGGTTCAAATTTCAAACTGGGGCACCTTCACAAAGTGCACTGCCACGGTGCGCTTTAAACTTTAGGGTTTGGGGCAAATTGTGACACCTTCTCAAACTCCAATGTCGTGCTGGGGTTTAAGATTCAAACATGTTCAATGACATAATTTAAAGTTTGCAAACAACATCGCACCCACAGATAGCAACGCTAAGGTTGTTTCAGGATGCCGAGACAAACCAGGATCAATATTTTTTTTCAATGAATTTTAACACGGTGACTTTCCTGATGTAGGAGGAGGTGAGATAGATTTATTCACATGAGCACAGGTCCCGAGAGATTTTTGGCAATTTGGATGATCTGTTCGATTGACAGCAGGAGCACCTAGGACAAATGGGACTTTGGTATATCGCCTATGCACCACTTGTGCGGACACACTTGGGCATGATGACAACACTCGCTGAGAGATGGCACAATGAGACATCCTCCTTCCATCTCTTGACCAGTGAGGCTACAGTCACTAGAGGATTTATGGCAGATTTTGAGATTGCCTATCCATGAAGATCAGGTGATATACGATACAAATGTCGGGAGGGAGGTCTGCTACACCGTCGTGAGCCTTGATTAGCTTGTTTTCTACGAGGGCCATATCGAGTTAGAGAGTTATAGGCTCGATGTGTCACCCTACTGCCTAATCATTGCAACCATCATATCGGGTCTTGTCACACCAGATTAGAGGGGTTGATACTTCAGTCCTAGATGGGGGCTTTCCTGCGAGCAGATAGTCCGGCGACAAAATTTGTTTGCATGGGGGCTAGTTCTTCTAGCCTCATTGTATAGGGACCTTCATGAGTTTTCCTACTTGGATGACAAAGCACTTGGGGTAGGTGTTACACTTTTGCACATCTGGGCTTGGGAGCACATCTCTATGCTTCATCTAAGAGTTGTTGTAGTTTCGATAGAGCCAAATGATCCAGTTGTGTGGTAGTATAAAGGCGATGTCTTATTTACCCACACAGGACAACATGGGATTCCCCACTGGCGGAGAGTCTTAGATGATATGCGTGCCTTCACATGGTGGTTGTACCTTGGACAACCCACATGGTTTGATGATGCACAACAAATTTTCTTCACTCGACATGATAGGCTGATGTAGGGGCGAGAGAATACGATGATTGAGATGTATCTGCCAGGCAGGGTTCAGAGACAGTTCAGGGAGGCACAAGATCGACTAGACGATTAGTACATGGCTATCTTTGCGAGGACTATGAACCAGAGCTCCTGGGAAGTATATACCTATCCACGAGGTAGTTCAAAGTTTCATGCAGCTGGTGGCTAGGCCATGGCCATATGACTAGGGACAAGCAGATCTAGGGACTACGCAGGCTTACAAAGACTGGTTTCAACCACCGTTGAGGCTCATAGCTCTAGGGACACCCTCAACTTGACGAAGAGTCAGAGGTAGGGGAGCAAGACGAGGTCGAGGGGATGAAGAGTAGGATCAGGGAGGTGGTGGGCCACCACTGGTTCATCAGGTTCAAGATCATGAAGCTCAGGATCAACCACACTGAGATCCACAGTTGGGAGAGCAAAGACAGGACGCCCCCTGGTAGGACTAGGATCAACCACATCAAGATAGAGTCCCAACACCACCTAGGGACAAGGATCAGGACCAGCCAGCCATGCAGCCACCTTCCCAGCCAGACCCTAGAGATGGTCAGATTTTGCAATTACAAGCACAGGTATAGGCATTAATAGCTGAGAGAGATCAACTATGTGTAGAATGGGATCAGGTGGTCCAGCAGAGGCAAGCTACAAAGTTATAGACAGCATCCGAGATGGGTTGACGACAACAGTTAGAGAGAATGGCCACATCTTCCTCCCGGAGCACAGTATTGCTTCAATCATACAGGGAGGCCATCCAGGAGGCTGATTACTATAGATTGTACTATTACCAGGCCATGCCACGAGCAGCCTGAGTGCTCGATTTTCACAAAGGACCACCCATAGGCCAGCAGAGGAGCAGAGAGAGAGAGCAAGCGGCGAGGGTAGTAGCCAACAGGGTTAGGCCTATTTTTTATTAGAGACATGATATTTTTTGTGCTCCATGGGCTCATTTTTGATAGCCCCATGGGCCATTGTACTTATTGACATATACATGTACATTGATCTGATTTTTTTGTACCATGACAATGTAGTTATTTTGATGATATATGAGATGATGATTTTGATTTGATATGATATGATATGTGATGCATTATGGATGCTTTTACTTTCTACATGCTTATGTAATGATTCTATATGATAATATGATGGTTTATGTAATGAATATGCTATATCATGATGCATTTCTTTTTTAGTACCTTTTCTAATGCATTTTTCAGGATGTATGCAAAATGTGATGATATGCAATATGCTTAGACTAACAAATCTATATTATTATGTAATGTGCATAATGTTATTATGTATGATATGAATGTTATGATATTATGGCGATGACATGATATGATGATGTTTTATGAAATGGTATATGTATACGTTATGATATGATGGTTATGATATGCAAATGGATATTTTTGATATATGATGTATATGTGATGGCGTAATGGATGATTATATGTTTTATGCAATGTTATGATATGATGGATGATATGTAGATGTTTATGATGCAATGGGATGATTATGCATTGTTATAACATGGTGAATGCAAATATATGTGAGTGCAAGTGTATGATTTATGAGATGCTTGGAATAACCAATCTATATTATATATGGATGGAAATGCAATGCATGTGTAATGGTTAATGTTTCTATATGATATGATATGAAATATGCAATATGCTGATAGTTTATGGATGTAGGATGGATGTAATGATAATGATTTGTGATTAACTATCATGGTACCATGTTAGCACGAAAATCAAGAGATAGAAGAAAGCAAGAGATTCCAACAAGACATGAGATGATGATAATGATGATGATTGCTTGCTGAGGAGTTAGGATTTTCAAAGGGTCTATTACCTTATGTTTGATAACACACATAGGTATGATGCATCAAGGTATAAAGAACTAGGATGGCATTGTACCTAGTGTGGTGGAATTTGACTCGACAATTAGATAGGAGTATTCTTGTTCACACCTGACATACAAAACTTTATTCAAAATGTAGTTTAGATATTCCAAACATCTCAGACCAAAACATAGAAAGGCAAGCCTTTCTATGTGGTCAACAAGATATTTAAAACATCCTCCCTACACTTAAACAAAGCATGCATGACCAAGTTATATTACAAGAATATCCGACAAGCACAACAAATAAAAGATAATGATTGTTGCCCCATTCCTATCTCTCTAAATCGTTTTGTTTGGACATCATCGAGAGTCCTTGGAATGAGCACAAAAAAGATAAATCAAAAGACAAAAATAAAGTAAATAAACAAGTTAATGTTCTTCAATACCGCTAGCCAAGACTAAACTATGATGATGCCTAATGTTGATGTCCATTGTACGAATGATGCATCCTAGGACATGATGATACCTGAAGATTTGATATGGGACTGATTGGATGATAGGCTATCGACACAAAGAGTTGACTACCTTGTTTACGTACTGACCTAGACTTGAGAGCTTGACGTTTTGAGTTTCCACTTTTAACCTACTAGACTTTTTTTTGACTGTTTCACCAAAGATTGGGGATGATGTTTGATTTATTATGAGTGATGTTTATTCTGGGTGAAAGCGAGATGAGATGGATAGATTTTTTCAAATATTTGGATGTTTTTTTTCAAGTTTTCAAATGTTTTGAGGTTGTTTTTGGTATTTTCAAGGTTTTTTGCAAATGTTTTGATTTTCAAATTTTCCAATGTTTTGGGGTTTTCTGAGATTTTGACCAAGATACTAACCTAAATACTTATCCTAGGGGCCTTGGGGGCTGATCGACATATTAGCCTTGCCTACGTTATACATGCAGAGACCACGTAGTTCGACTAACATAAACTCGATTATTGATTAAATATGAACAAATGGATTGTCAGTTTATTATGACAGACTCTTAAAGAACTAACCTAAGTGTCTCGGGGGATGATCAAAGATCAACCTTGCCTACGTTCAAGGCCCAAAGACTCGTAGTTCAACAAGACAACTCTATTTTTGACTTCTTTTTTACCAAATTTTTGACCTGTTTTGGGATTTTTGATATGTTTGGGATGTTTTTGGATTTTGTGAATGCTTTGATGTTTTTGGATTTTGTGAATGTTTTGATGTTTTTTGATTTTCTGATTTTATGAATGTTTTTGGATTTTCTAATTTTTTGATGTTTTTGGATATTTTTATTTTTTGATTTTAGGGACTTCAAGAATATACATGAATCTGATATGATGAGAACATGCCCCCAGTGTGATGTAATACACTACTCTGATAAAGACATGACAAACTGACCTTGAGGATGGGCCGAGTAGTACTAGGAGGGATCATGACACGAAAATAGGACCAAGTTATGATGCATATGTCAAATGGATAATGGGTGGGGATATGGAATGTGATGGATGATGGAAGCATGCAAAACAAGTTGCGAAGATCATGGTGGATGGAAAGTTCTTATTTACACAAGGCGCTTGTTTGCCAGGTTTTCACCAAGGTACTTGCCCAAAGTGCCACCAAATTGGTTTTCACTAGAGGACGATTTTCCTCTTTACTTTTTTTGATCATTTTTTTCTTTTTTTGATTTTATTGTTGTCACCAAGATGCTTGTTTGCCAAGTTTTCATCAGGGTGACCATTTTTTTAGGTCATTTTTAATTTTTTTAGTTTTTTGGTTCTATACCTTGAAAGATTTTAGGCATAAAACTTTTTGAGATGGGAGTTGTTCATGGGATCCTACAGAGGCTCACCTTTCGGTGTTGACAACTAATACGCCCCTGACTTGTAGCTTGTTGTGATGAAAAATGGTCCTAGCCAATTAGGTTCAAACTTTCCTTTGTCGTTTGGGTTTGGGACGTTCTTTTGGTTCTCCTTTAGCATAAGTTCTCTGACCTGGAAGGTCCTGTTCCTGATCTTCTTGTCATAGCTCCTCTTGAGTCGGTTCCGATAGACTTTCAAATGATTTAAGGCATCCATATGCCGCTCATCTAGCAACTCCAACTCATTTAGTCTTCATACTCGATATTCTTCATCCATGATGAGGTTTTGCAGTGATATTCTTAGTGACGGGAGTTTGATCTCGATGGGTAATACGAATTCTGATCTATAGACCAGGGAGAATGGGGTGGTGCTGCTGGGTGTGCAAATGATGGTTCAATAGGCCTAGAGGGTGGGATTTAGTTGCAGATGCCAGTCACAACCTGTGTCATTGACTGTCTTTTTGAGGATTTTTAGTATGGTTTTATTAGTGGCTTTTGCTTGGCCATTGCCTTGGGGATAATACGAAGTGGAAAAGCGATGTTGGATTTTGAAATTTTCTCATAGATCATGAACATCCTGATTCCTGAAAGGTATCCCATTATCTGAGATAATATCTTGGGGAACATCGTATCGGCATATTAAGTAGTTCAAGATGAACCTTGATATTTTCTTTCCAGTTATGTATGTCATGGGGATGGCTTCCACCCACTTGGTAAAGTACTTAGTGGTGGTTATGATGAACTTGTGGCCATTAGATGAGATGATGGTTATCTTTCCAATGAGATCAAGTCCCCACTGTGAAAAGGGCCATGGTGTGATGATGGGATGGAGTTATTGAGCTAGAGCATGGATGAGGTCCCCATGGTGTTGACATTGTAGGAACCTTCTGACGTAGTCATGTATTTCTCTTTCCATTGTAGGCCAATAATACCCCATCCTCAACAATTTCTTGGCCAGGGTCATTCCACTCAAGTGTGAACCACAAATACCATTTTGCACTTCAGTTAAAGCAATCAATGCCTCCTCAGCATTTAAACAGCGTAGTAGGGTTCCTTCTATGCTCCTACAATAAAGGGTATTTCCTA
This sequence comes from Sequoia sempervirens, assembly GCA_007258455.2. Classification (NCBI taxonomy): domain Eukaryota; kingdom Viridiplantae; phylum Streptophyta; class Pinopsida; order Cupressales; family Cupressaceae; genus Sequoia; species Sequoia sempervirens. The sequence continues at coordinate 153,347 of VDFB02086178.1, read as the reverse complement.
GGATGACAAATCGGGATGCTTTCTTGATAAAAGTTATTTTTTAGGCTTGAGGGTAAGTCATCAAGTAGGACACCTATTCATAGGTAGGTATAAGTGTCATGGTACCAGGGATCACCGAGACCAATAATTTTGCACACAAATTCTCACTCTAGTACCTCGAATGTGGGCACGAGAAGCTGCTCTACCAAGAATTCATGTTTCAAGATGTTGTGAGGGATGTCTAGTAGGGATCCAATCATTACCATGGTGTCTACTACTCTATCATTTTCTCTGGAAATCTACTCAAATGTGATATCAATGAACGATTCTTTGAGGCTCTCTACCAACTTTTTGTATGGAGTTAGATTATCATCCTTAGTCTGGTATTCTCCATTCACTTGATTTATTATCAGCTAGGAATCTTCATATACTCTGAGGGCCATGATGTTCCATTGCACTGCTATTTTGAGACCTATGGTTAAAGCCTCATACTTTGCAATGTTGTTAGTGTAGGGGAATGCCAATTTGTAGGATCTAGGTATATAGCCCCCCTGTGGGGTGATGAAGAAGACACCAAATCCTGATCCATGTTGCTTGTAGGAACCATCAAAGTAGAGTTTCTAGTGGTCAGCTATGCTGAGATAGATGGATTCATCTAGAAATTCTGATATGAGTGGATTCTCTGAATACATGGGTGCTTCTGCAAGTTGATCTACGATCACTTGGCCTTTGATTGATTTTCATTCCATGTACTCGATGTTGTATTCAGATAGAATCATGACCTACTTGGCCATCCTTCCTATGAGCATCGCCTTTGATAATAGGTACTTGAGGGGGTCAATTTTGGCAATGAGTTTGATTTTGTGTGCCAACATGTAGTGTCTAAATTTTTGTGAAGAAAACACTATTGCTAGACATGCTTTTTCAATGAATGAGTAGTTTAACTCATGCCCAACCATTGTGTGGCTGATGTAATAGATGGCCCTCTCTGTCCCATTTTCATTGTGCTGAGCTAGGAGAGCACCAAGGGCTGTTGTTCTTGCTGACACATAGAGGATTAGTGGATTTCTTGGGATTGGTGGCATGAGGACCAATGGTGTGAGCAAATATTCTTTGATTTTGTTGAAGGATTTTTCACACTTTTCATCCCACTTGTAGGCTACTCCCTTGTGAAGTAGGTGAAAATATGGGTTTTGTTTATCTCCTAGTTATGCTATGAATCTGCGGATGGATTGAAGCCTGCCTTGGAGGCCTCTCAACTGTTTCAATGTTTTGGGTGCCTCCATCTCAAGGATTGATTTTTCCTTGGCAAGATCTATTTCAATACCCCTCATTGACACTATGTATCCCATTAGCCTTCCTGATTGTATGCCGAAGACACACTTCTTTGGATTTAAGTGGACCTAGTATTTCTCCAACCTGTCGAAAATAGCACTCAAGGTTGCTATATGATCTCTCCTCTTTCTAGATTTTTCTAAAATGTCATCAACGTAATCTTCAACAATTTTGTGGATCTTGTTATGAAAGATTAATGTCATGGATCTTTGGTAGGTGGCCCCAACATTCTTTAGGCCGAATGGAATCATGTTCTAGCAGTAGGTCCCCCATGGACAAGTGAAGGAAGTTTTGTGTTGGTATTCTTTTGCAATCATTATTTGGTTGTATCCAGAGAAACTATCCATTAGAGAAAGCATTTGATGTCCTACCGTCATGTCTACAATCATGTCAATATTGGGCAATAGGAAATCATCTTTCAAACATGCTTTGTTTAAGTCCCTAAAATCTGTACAGATTCAGATGCCCCCATCTGGTTTTGAAATAGGAACCATATTGGATACCCACTCTGGGTAGTCGATTGATCTTATGAACCTTGCATCAAGTAGCTTCTTCAATCCCATCTTGACTAATAAAGCAATTTGAGGATGCATTTTCCTTAGTTTTTGTCTAACGAGCTTTGCTTTAGAGTAGATTGCTAGGTGATGGACCACAATCTTTGGATTGAGCCCAGGCATGTCCGCATAGCTCCATGCAAAATTAACCTTTCTCTCTCTTAGGAAGGCTGCTAGGATCTCTTATTCCTCTTATAGTAATGACTCTGGATAAGATGTGATGTGTGGGGTTTACTCCGTTCCCAAGTTGACTGGGTTGCATTTTTCAGCTAGGACCGCTGATTTTTCCTGATGTAGAGCTTTAAGAGGAAGATTGAATCCCCCATCCTTGGGTGCCTTAGAGAGGTTTTCACCATCGGATGTGTCCTTTATTTTTACTATTTTCAGGTCGAAGAGTGCCATAGTGTGGTTTTCACTCAAGGACCTAGAGATTATTCTTAATATTTTGCTTTTGCGACTGAGGGATTCAATCATTTCCCCATAGCATGCATGTGTGTATAGCTCAATGATAAATCTTGCTTTATGATCCCCATATGGAATATTATCTTGTAGTCCAATGAATTCTGAGAGCGCCTCATTATTTTCAAATGTGTCAAGAATTAGCTATCCTTGTTGGTCGTAGTCGATGAGTTGGGGGTAAACTAGGTGAATTTCATGGTCTTGACTGGTTGACTCAAATGATATAATACTAATCATGAGGAGGGAGGTATCTTTGAAAAGCATGGGTAAAGTGGTTATGGGGTCTTCCTCACTAGCTATTTCTATGACCTGATATGTGGATATGGGTGTTTGATGAGTGGGTGCTGATTGCCAAGGAGAATTTTTGACATTCCTAACCGAGGCGCCTCTACCAAGTATGGTCACTCTCGGAGGGGTATATCTGAGGCCAAGATTTCTCATACGCGTCTCCGAAATGAGAGGTATTAAAAGACCGTTGTCATTTTTCTCAACTTTTTTGTTCCTATCATAACCCATGGCAAGCATCATTTGTAAGCCTTTGCTACTATCATCCATAGGTAGGTTGACTACTGGTCTATTGTCCTGGTACATAAGATGCAATGGGTCTTCTTCTATCACTTCCCATCCTAGGTCCCCCCAACTTCTAAAGTTGGATGAACCTATTGCGAAGGTTTGGGATGATGTTCTTGCTAATTGAGGTTGTCCATGAGATCTAGGAGATTGTGGTAACTCTCCTACCATGAAGGTGATTTTCTTCATTTTATAATTTCCACATCCATCATCTTGGATAATGACTTTGATTTTAGATGTATCAGGGATGGAGGGTGTCTTTGTCTAAGAATTGGAAGCTAATGTAGCTGGGTCTACATACGGAGTGGTGGGGCCTTCATCATTTTTTAGAACTTGGGGAATCTTGTAATATTTGGCCTCCAGGCTTTTGCAATAGGAAAAGGGTATAGGATCATCGTGGATGGTAACCTCTTGATTTTGATATGAGAATTTGACGCATTGGTGAAAGATCGATGCCACCACTTGCATCCCATGGATCCACAGATGCCCTAGGAGAATGTTATAAGGTAGATCAAGGTCTAAGACCTAGCATGTAGTGTCCATAATGGTGGGTCCTACTTGAACAAGAATTTGGATAGTGCCTAAAGAAACTCTTTCCTGATCATCATAAGCTCTGATGGTGATGCCCTTACCTTTTTTGATGACATCCTCTGAGAATCCTAGATTCTTTATCAACTTTAGAGAACATATGTTAAGACCTGCACCCCCATCCACCAAGACCCTTTTGACTTTATTTTTGTGAACCAAGACTTCAAGGTAGAGAGCACGATTGTGAGATGGTTGAGTAGGGAAGTCTTGATTGGAGAATGTGAGAAGGATTGGAGTGGTGATATTTCTGACCATAGCTTGGAATTGGCCCATATCTAGATCTGAGGAAATGGTGGATGAGGCTAATGCTTCTTCTAGAATTTTTCTATGGGTAGGCAATATCTTTAGCAACTCCATGATGGAGATATGAGTGAGGGTTCTCTTTAGTTGGTTAGGGACATTATATCCATACGGGATGGATCTTGGATTTGAAGCATATGCCTTAGGTGGTTGTGAGGGTCCAGCGATGGTGATTTTGTTGCCGCGTGTGGTGACTCCACAATCCACATTGGCTCCCTTAATGTTAATGACAGGGACATACTCCTCAAGTGTTGCCACAATATGTTCATATAGATGGTTCACGTCCTTGTATTTTCCTTTTCCTTTATCATTGTTTCCCTTGTTATGATCAGGCATAAGATTTGTGTATATCTTTAGGTTTTGGTTTCCTACTGGTTGCTCCACATTTATGATTTTTTGATTAATGAGGTCCTGGATTAGGTTTTTAACCTCATGCAACTATTAGTGGTGTGCCCTTTGATTTTGTGAAAGTCACAGAGTTGGTTTTTGTTGTACCAGGGTGGTTTCACTTCTAGTTCTTGGTAATTATCATAGGTAAGAGCCTTGGTGAGGTTTTCATTTATCAATTTCTTCATGATGACCTCGAGTGGTTCTCCAAGGGCTGTATACTTCCACTTGGTGGGATTTTTGTTTTGCAGGGGTGGTCCCCCTTGATTATTTAGGTTATTAACCTGATTGTTGGTTGGTTGGTGTTGTGATATCGTGTTGGTTTGGGTGTTGTTCTGATAATTGTTTTGTAGTTGTTGGCAGGTTTGGGTGTTTTGCCTCAGAGCACTGATCACGACCTTAGCATCAACCACACCATCGCTTGTGACACTTTTGTTTCTTTCCCATGTGCGAGGTTTCTCGTTATAATTGTTGGATGGGCGATTATTTGGTTGTTCTAGATATGTGGGTGTCCCTCCTTGTGAAATAAGGGCTCATTCAATGTTAAGCACCTTAGGGATCAATTGATTGTATGTGGTGATTCCTTTCACCTTGAGATGGAATGCTAAGGCTTTGTCTAGGTTGGAGATGATTGTGCACTCTTGTTGTTCTTGTGGTATGACCCATTTGCTCCTATTGGCCTTACATCGCCATCATTGTAGGAAGGAAGCAAATGATTTGCTCTTTCCTTGTTTAAGAGCTGATAGTTCTTCGAGACTGACATCCATACCAATATTAAATGCATAATTTTTAATGAATGTGTCCACAATCTCTTGGAACTTCTTGATGCCAGGAGGAAGGTGAGAGAACCACTCCATGGAATGGCTAGCCAAACTTCTAGGAAATAGCCACATAAAATAGGTATTGTCATATGCGACTTCCATGTAATGAACCTGTAATTCCCTTATGTGATCTTCAGGGTTTCTCGTCTTGGGGTATTTATCAAATTTGGGGATCTCAAATCCCTTTGGGAATGATTTCATTACAAGGCTCCTATCAAATGGATAGGGACACAAGTTGCTAGGTGTCTTTATGGTTCTCCTTGATTGAAGATCAAGTACTTTTTGTGAGAGTAATTTGATCTGTGTTGTTACATTGTTTTGCGAATCAAGGTGTGGGAAGAAGGTGTTTTATGATGGTTCACCTGTTGGAGGGACAGGTGGATTGGTTGGTGTGTTGATGGATGGTGTTTTCACATTTTGCTACGTCAAATATGCTTGCACTTGCTATTGTATCAATAACGCTTGTCGTTGATCTTGTTGCTTTTACGCTAATAGTGCTTGTTGCTATTGTTGCACCAACAATGCTTGTGTTTGGGCTGCTAGTTGGGTTGCTTCTTGCTGCTCTTGGTATTGTTTCAATGCTTGTTGGTATGCTTGTTGTTGTGTGAGGTATTGTAATTGTGCTTGTGCTTGCACCTATTGAGCTTAGTACATGGCTTGAGCTTGTGCTTGTGCTTGTGCTTGGGAAGCTTGCTATTGTTGTAATAGGGCTTGAGCAACCTTCTGTGCTTGATGTGCTTGTTATGCTTGTTGTGTGGCTAGAGTAGCTTGTTCTGCTTGGGTAGCTTGTTGTTGTTGTAATAGGACTTGAGCTTGAGCAACCTTTTGTGCTTGTTGTGCTTGTTACACTTGTTGTGCGGCTAGAGCGACTTGCGCTGCTTGGGAGGCTTACGTTGCTGGAGCAGCTTATTGTGCAACTTGTCAGTTTTGGATTTGTTGAAGTTCTTTTTGATAGGTAGCTTGTTGAGCAACTTGTAATGCAATGCTATATTGGCTTGATATATTTGTGTTTGGTGGTGGTGGATTTGGTATAGTGTTTTTTGTTGTGGTAAGAGGTATCGTTGTATTAATGATTGGTATTGTGGTGCTGGATGGTGTGATTGATACAATTGGTCCTTGAGAGACCATGTTTTGAGATACTTGGGGGATGGTTGATGATGTGATGGTGATGGCTTGTGTTATCAGGATAGTTGTCATCTGTTGTTGCGATGTCGATGACAAGATATTTTGATTAGCGATCAGAGGGTTGATTTGATTTTGTTGATTGATATTTGGTAAAGGGGGAAGCCCTACACCAAGAGATGATGTTGATATTGATGGAAAGGGGGGGAGTGGTGGAAATGTGAGTGGAATACTCCCTTGAGGGAATAATGAAGATGTAGTATCAAAGATACCCTCGGTTCCAAATTAATCTCCTTCTCCTTGCGAGGCTATGGGGAGAGGTGTTGTGCTAAATGATGATGATGGGTCATTAGGATTGTGAAAGGTGAGGGGGACATATGGATGTGATGGATTTTGTGGGATGGATTGCCCCCAAATGGTGTTTGTGTCTAACACTTGATTATTCACAAAGAGGTGTGTTTGTAATGCATTGAGAAATGTGCTTCCTTTGTTGACGATGGGTTGAGTTGGAGCAATGGATGATATGATTTGGGGGATTGATTGAGTAATGATTTGGAATGGAGGTGTAGATGAGATTGGGGGCATGGATGAAATCAGAGGCATGACCCCAAAGGGTGTTTCCACAAAGGTACTGTTACCAATTTTCTGCTACAGCTCAATTGGTGGAGTTGACTAAATATTGTTACATTTAAAAGTGGAAAATATAATTATTTTTGCATATTCTAGGTGCTGATTGCATCTTATTTATCATTTTATTAGTGACAGTTATGCATTGAAATAAGGAAACTGAGTTTCGAGAAATTGCTTTTCAGTGTTTCACAATCAAATGGAGTACAGGATTGAGCATTCAACAACAAAGCATGACTGAATGCTTTCATTTATTTCATAAAGTGATTCATATTTACAACATTTCATTTGATTACAAGAATTCAAATGGTGATACATTCAAATGATGGTACAACTTTGCATTATAAATGAATTTTATTTTCAAAATGAAAAGCAGAAGATTGAAATTGAATATCCACACAAGCCGTGGATGTAACTGTTATAGTGCATCATAAGCACACACTACACTATGGAATATGCATAAAAATAAAAGTCACATAAGTATATACATAATCATCATTTCCTATTGGTTGATGGCCAATGCAAAAGTGGTGCACCTTTTGTCTTCTTCAAGCTCCATTGACCTGTAGGAAGGAAAAGAGGGATGTTAGAGCTCTGACTATGAATATACCTACATGAACCATCAATGATAATGTAGTATGCTACTAATCATACACTAAAACAATCAAGAAAAGTGCAAAAACATGAGCTAAAAGAGAGACATCAACATCATCATATATTGTTTTATGCTAACATTGTTTGTTTCTTTGTGCAGGTATAGGGAAAATCATGAAGCTGTTTATCATTTGAAGATCAAGCATGTGGAGAAAAATGGGCTCCCACAAGGGTAGAGCTCGACATGCTACCCCTTATATATTATAAGTGGGCTAAGAATGAGATTGCAATCATCATATTCATCAAGAAAGGAAATATACAACTGAAAGAGTAAAACATAATTCATCCATCAAGTTATTAAGCGGACTGTTCACTCATAACAATCAAATATGTTTCTGAAAGCTATAGGTGAACAATAGGTTTAATCAGCTCAATCAATTCAATTGAGTACATTCATCTTAAACATTGTTGTATGGTTATATTCTTCTGCCATAGTATTATTTGTTCATCATGTTCATAATATTATGCAAAGTTCAATAGTGTTCATGCTCATGAAAATGATAGTAAATAGGCATACATAATGCCTCAATGAAGAGAAATGTTACAAATTTTCATTTCAGAAGAGAGCAAGGCATAAAGAAGTTTTAAATAATGGAACATAAAAATGCATGAAGAGTGCCAGATAGAAGAGCATACTTTTAAAGGGCAATCAAGCATGGAGACATGTGAAGGAGTTTCAAATTTCCATCAAAATAAGGTGACAAGATCAATTCAGTGACTGCTATATTTGATAAAGGAAGGTGAATAATTCAATAAAACAACCAGCCTTATTTTGGCTGAGAGTGCAATGTTGCTTCAAATAAAGGAGACAATCAAAATGGGAGATTCATTCAATCATTCAAGTATATTTCAAGGAATTACAATTATCAGACAGACAAATGTGAATAGGTTTTCAAGGATTTAAATATATAAAATTCTTTTTTAGAACGAGCATAATATATCAAGGAACATGGTTTGAGTGAGGGTTTGGAGTGCACTCCTGAAGAGTGTGACTGAGTGAATAAGAGACCAATCTATAGATGTAAATCAAAGAGATTTCTGTGTGTAAGGAGGGTGTAAAACAACATGGTAATGGTACCCAAAAGTGCAAACAAGAGAAACAAGAAAGATTTTCAAACAAATACAAATATATGGAGATCTCAACTTAAATATAATGCACAGTTTTGAGCTTTTAGCTCTCAGAATGGATACACATGTTTCAGTCAAAATACACAGGTTTCTTCAAGATATCAAATACCCATATGATGAAAAACTGAGGAATTTCTAAATGTAACAAATGCCATGGTGGGTCAAGCCCAATTTTGAGTACATGACCAAATACAATTTTTTGCTTATTTTTTTTAGAATACCCACATTGGGGTTTTGAATTAAAATACAACTTCTACAATTTTTAGTTTACCCATGAAGGGTTTTATAAGGAAACCATAGAGATTTCAAAACAAAGTAACAGCTATAGTGGGTCGAGTGAGCTCCAAAGGAGGTAAACAAATTTTTTCTAAGATGTAGAATATCCATATAGGTTTTTTTTGAGAAATCAATTTTCTCCATGTCACTATGAATCACATTGGTTCCTAACAGAAAATCACAACATAGGCGTGTTTTCTTCAAAACAACAAATGCCCATATCAGGCTTGTGTTTCAAAATACAAAGATGTGAAAATCCTTTGATGGGTCAAGCTACAGAGTTTTCAAATGACCAATAAAGAGATTAAGAAGCCATGGCTTGTCATATTTTCAAGCTTTTGTAAGCTTTGTGAGGAACAGAAAGCAAATAGAATAACAAGAGCTTACCGCTTAATGCATGTAGGAGAACATATAAGCCATGGCTAGAGATTTATAGAGCTTTCAAAATCCAAACAAAGCACTCAGTTCAGCTTTTGCATGTTGACCAGTGGGTGAAGGAACATAGAGATATCAAAATCTAACACAAAAAATGAAATAAGGGCATCAAATAGTTATCTCATGGTCGCGGCCTGTGAGGCCTTCATTTTACCATCAAGAGGAACCAAGAAATCAAATAAAAATAATAGTCAACCTTATCATGAGTGGCATAAATCTAACCTAATGGAGAATCAAAGGAAGGTGAGCTCGAATGGAGGTTTCCAGTTGAAACCCTAGCCTATACTTGGCGGCGCTACTTGCAGAGCAATTTCCCCAAAATTCACCAAATGAAAATGACCCAAATTTAGGGTTTTGCTTTTGTTTTTTTCCACCTTCATGCCCTAATTCAAAAATGGGATTTTCATTTAAGATTATAATCTTTAGGCTTATTCTTTTATGTCTTATTCAATGCCTAGGTCGAGCCTTGTAAAAATGGTGGTGCTATTTGCCTAACTCCTTAGGTTTCTTTGATAAATTTTTGGCAATGTAAGGGGCTATGAAATTTAGAAATTTGTGATTAATGGTGCCTTGGTAAGGAGTGGATAGTGATAGATATATTTGATTGATTTTGTGAGAAATCAATAAAAGTTGTAAAATCATTACACTTATGACTTAGGATCTTGTTTTCAGATTGATTTTGGAGAAATCAATTAGGGGATATGATAAGAGATATTCATTATATGTTTTATGATTTTTTAAGAAAATCAATATTGTAATTGGAGAGATAAGGATTATTTTTTGCAAAAGATTTCAGAATCTTTAGTTGCAAAAAAATGGTCAAATTATGAAAATCTGCATATCATGTAAAATAGGATTAAAGCGGTGTTCTTATAAATCACTTTATTCTTTGCTATTTTTAGTAGATTTTTGAGAGGTACTGTCTTGGTCAGATTTGAGATGCTTGGTAGATGGATAAGTTGTTTTATTCATTTTAATAGCAGATTTACTCTATTTTTAGGGGTTGGATAGTGTGAACATGGGAAAAGTGATTTTTTTTTGCTTTTGTGTAGACTTTTGAGATAGTTTTGATACCTTTTCCTTGAGCTTTCTTTGTGAGCTCAGATTAGGGTTTTGGAGGGATATATCTTGAAGAAGACTAATTTTTCTTCTTCTTCTCAGTTCATATCATTGCTTCTTTCTCTATTGTGCATACAGAGAGTTTTTGTAAGCATTTTGTACTCAAAATTTGGCAAAAAAACTCTTTCAGTTTTAATAAAGTAGCAAAATTATCCTTCTCATTTTTGGTCTCATTTTATAATAGCAATTTGATGTCCTTGTGATTCAAATCAGAATCCTTTTATGTCTTACTGTTGTAAGTTTTGTTTTAGAATTGCATAGTTTTAGGTTGTATGTTGTATTTTGTCTAGGAATCTTCATACAAATTACTAATGGAAGTATGTGCCAGTGAGATTGTGAGAGTTATTGTGATAGGAAAGCTGTTGTGGGTGTCAGTGCTTGAATCTCATAACTTCTAGTGAAGTATCAGTTAGATTTAAGTTTTAATTTCAATTATCCTTCTCTCTTTTCCCATAAAATTCTTAGAATAGGACTCATCTTTCGGAGAACCAACTCACTCTGGAGATTCTCTTTTTACATAGATCACCCACATCTGAAAAGAGTTTCCATGTTTCAACAGATAGTTTGATTTTTACAAATCTGTCAAATGGTGCATATCTGATTGACAACAGGTACTCACATCAAAATCAAAAGGGAGTTTAGCCCCTTGTTTTGCTAGAGTGAGGGATAGAGTCTCATCATGATGTTAATGATTCTATGATTCTTTGGGTTTTGGACCATCTCAGTGATTCATCTTGTGTCATTCCAAAGGCATTGTTAGTGGTATCCTCTACTTGACTTTCCTCTCAAGTATTTTGTGATGATGGAGGAAAGTTAGTTAAAGGATTGCTTGATCCAATAGGATTTATCTTGGAATTTGTTTGGCTTAGGTCACTTGAAGTGGATGTTTCTTTGTTGGCTTCCATGTTCCTCTTGTGTTGAGATCTAGTTTGCACCATAAAATAGGTATCAATTTTCAAGAATGTGGGAGATGAATCTCTAATTCTTTGGATTGATCTAACTCTAGGTACAAAACGAGAAAATTTTTAGGATGATTTAAGGATCAAAAGTATGATGGAGAAATGAAGGATGGATGATATGGATGATTAGAACTCTTGAGAAATCTTGAAGGAGATGTTTAAACTTTAGGAATTGGATTTAATGTTTGATTTTGATTTGGGATTTGATTTGATTTGTTTTGATTTGATTTGGAGTTGGATTATGAACTCATAAACTCTAAGAGGTTAGATGTTGTCCTAGAGTAAATTTGTCCTCAAGATGCTAAATTTGACTAAGTGTGAGAAGAAGGATTCATCTAAACACACCTAACCAAACAAGATGATTGGATTTTGGTTTCTTTGGATAGTGAACTCCTAAACCCCAAGATGTTGGATGTTATCAAGGGATATAATTGTTCACAAGGTTTGATAATTTGACTAAATATGTGGAGAAGGATGCATCTACACACATCTAGTCAAACAAGATGATTTGGATTTTGTTTCAAATGATTTGTCCAAATTTTAACATGGAGGATTTTTTCCAAGATATTCAAAAGGTAATGGTGAGATAATTTTGGTTTTGATGTTCAAATATGGATGAAGGTTTGATTTTGATCCTATGTTCACCTAAATAGACACTCACTTACTAGACCTCAGTTTTGAAGAACATGCTTTTCTTCTAGACAAGGTGTGCAAATTCCCGAAAAAGATTTGGATTTTGTTGACAAAAGAATTCATACAAATTTGAGTTGTTTCTTGAAGCTCTTCTCTAAAATTTAAAAAGTAATAATGACTTCTTTTTAAGCACCAAAGGAAATGTGGAGATTGCCTTGTTCAATTGTTAATCCTCAAACCAAATCTAGTGAGTTTGTCCTAAAGTTCATTTTAATCCCTTTGTAGCAAAAATTGAAATGTTCTTTTTAGAGCCCAAAAGAAAGTTAGTAGGTCCTTAGCACATGAAAGATAACAAATTTTTAAGAGAAATTGTGAATTCTTTAAGAGTGTTAAACAAAAACTAAAGTGTTCAAAAAAACTTGGTAGCATGAGATAGTGATGTCATTATGCCTCTTTCAATCTTGTCTTTTCCCTCCACTTCAATTTGACCAACCTACAAAAAACCATTTAGCACTTCAAAATAGAGGCCAAGAAAGCATTTACTAATCCAAATTATCAGAATTAAAAAAGCACATGTCATAAAAAAAATTACTTTTTACTTCCCTTCAATGGTGGAGTTTGCACAGGCGGTGTAGTTTAAAGAATCCAGTACTGCTATATGGCACCACTTTCCAGTCAAGGTTGTTTTGCAGCAGGGATAGAGAGTGTGATTGCATCGCCCTTTTCACCAGTGGTGCAGTCTGGAATTTAAAATTTCCAATGTGTGAGAATAGAACCAGTGGTGCAATTTGGAAATTTGAATCTTGGGCAGGAAAGACAAAGCGTCGCTATTTGGAATTTGAATTGGTGCCATATGGTGACATTGGAATGCCAGTGGTTCTGTACTGCGACGCTGGTCTGCTAGCGGTGCACTTCCCTAAAGACACAAAAACAACAAAAAAACACAGAATTTGATGAAAAAATGTGATTTAAACTTCTGGTTTTCCCTCCTAGCACCAAAATGTAGAACCAAGATCCTAGTACCTACAAGATACAATAAACAATCACATTAGAAGATTCAAATGCAAGTTAAGATCAAATTTCCCCATAAAATCCATTAACAATGTTCAAAATAGGAATGAAAGCAAGAATACAATGAAAAAGCAATGAAATAGATTAAATCCTATTAAGAACATGCAAACTCTTGATTTTATGGGGGGGTTGGTGCCAATTTGATGTTGAAATTGGTCCTTTCCCAACTCCCATGCAAGTTCTTGATGATTTGATGATGATTGATCCACTTTGTTGAAGATTCAAGTGTGCTCCAAGATGAAAAACCTGCATAACCTAGCTAAGACTTGATGAAAATGGATGATAATTGCAATGCTTGAGTGTGGATTAGAGTATAGTAAGTTTTCTCAAATTGTGGATGATAAAATGAGGAGAGAAGCCTCTTATTTATAGAAAGACAAGATGGAGAAATGCCCAAAATGAAGCAATGTGAGACTAACTTTCAACCAATGGCCAAGTACCACTTATCAAGATGAGATTGGACGAGCGATGTGCACATTTTGATGAATTTTCCCATAAATGCAATTAGGTGGAATTTGAAAATAATGAAATGAAATGTAAGTGGGAAAAAGGAATGTATTAAATGCCACTTGGCTCAATGCAAAGATGGAATAAATGTCTTGTTGGAAGGACAAAGTCCACTTGGAAAGATTTCAAATTTGGGAGAATATTCCCCTATTATGCCATGTTGAGAGAAAATAGGGATTTAATAAATGAATTAAATCTATTTTCATGTGCAAGTGGCAAAAGCTAGAGGATGGGACATGAATCATGATTAAATTAATCAAGGGTTAATTAATTTAAAGAGGGATTAGATGATGTGAAAATTTTGACTTAGATTTATAGATTGATTTAAATCAAAAGATGAGAAGAAATGATTTAGACCTAGTTAAATAAATATTTGTTTTATTTAACTAAAGGGGATAGTTGGTTAGATTAAATTAAACAAGGTTTTAATTTATTTAATTTAATAGATAGACTTCAAATATTTAATTAAATAAAGTGAATTATTTAATTAAATACAGACATAGGGTTAATTAGATTAGATAGATTGATTTAATTAACAAGAGAGAATGACTTAATCAAATAAAATGATTTATTTAATTAAGAGAGGAAAATTGATGAATTTAATCAAATAAGGGTATTTGATTAAATGGTTAGATTGAGGGATGATTTAGGATGAAATGGTGTTAGTAATCAGGATCAAGTATGTCGATATATTTTCCATGTCCATAGATGGAAAGTAAAGGCCTTAGTATGAATCAGTGCGAAAGACTAGATAAGTGATAGTAGACGACAAAACAAAGAATGACTACTCATGGCGCCTGTTTTCTAGGCTTTCACCATGGTACTTATCCAGGGTGCTTGTTTACCAAGTTTTCATTGTCGAACGAAATTTTTCTCTTTACTATTTTTTTTTGTATTTTTTTAGGACTTTTTCTCCTTTTTTTGTATTTTTTCAGGACTTTTTCTCATTTTTTTTTATTTTTTCAAGACCTTTTCTCTAGCTCTCTAAAGCTAGACATAGAACTTGCACAGGTGCAAGTTGTTGATGGGCCTCGGCAAAGGTTCCCCTTCAGGCGTGGACAACTGATAGGCGCTAGAACCAAAGGATGCTATTATGACATATAGACCCCACCAATTGGGCTTAATTTTTTTTGGGTTTCTCATGTTCTACTTGATTTTTTGGATTTTGCATCAACACTAAGTCACCAATGTCGAAATATACAACCAAAACCCTTTTGTTGTAACTGTGGAAAAGATATTTCTGGTATGCCTATAGATGAGTCAAGGCCTTTTGTTTGCGTTCATCAAGTAGCTCTAATTCATGCAGTCGAAATATACGATACTCCTCATTGTCAATGAGCCCTTTCAGGGAGACCTGTAGGGAGGGTACTTTGACCTCTATAGGAAGGATAGCCTTGGTACCAAAGACTAGGGAAAGTGGAGTGGCACCAATGGGTGTGTGGATGCTTGTGCATTACACCCATAAGGTGGGGTTAAGTTGAATGTGCTAGTCACGACCAGCATCATTGACAATCTTTTTAAGAATTTTGATTATGGTCTTATTGGATGCCTCAACTTGGCTGTTACCTCGTGGGTAATATGACGTGGAAAAGTAGTGTTGGATGTGAAACTTCTCACATAACTCATAGACATCATGATTTTTGAAGGGGCAATTGTTGTTAGTGATGATGGATTGTGGGACACCATACCGACATATGATGTAATTGAGGATGAACTTGGAGATTTGTTTATTGGTTATGTATGTCAGGGGAATAGCTTCAATCCATTTTGTGAAATAATTAGTTGTGGTGATAATAAATTTTTGACCATTAGATGAAGTGGGATGGATTTTGCCTACCTTTTCTATGAAGTGCCATGGTGAAGTGATCGACTGCAATGCCTGTGTAGGTGTGTGGTTGAGGTTATTGTGTATTTGGCACCATCAAAATTTCTTTATAAAGTGATATGCATCTTGCTCCATTGTAGGCCAGTAATATCCCAGTCACATGATCTTTTTAGCTAGATTCAAACCACTAGAGTGGGCTCTGCATATACCCTCATGTACTTCGCGTGAGGTAGTTTGTGCTTCATTAGTGTCAAGACATCTGAGTAAGGTATTTTCTATGCCATGTCTATATAGGGTGTCACCAATGATGGCATAGCGAGTAGCTTTGTGAAGGACTTGCATTGGTTGTTGGATAGGTTAAGGGGTAATGTCTGGGAATGCAGATAGTCATAAATGGTCTGATACCATGGGGAATTTGGACCAAAAATTTCAAATACCATCTCAGATTCAAGGACATCAAAGGCAAGAACCAACAACTATTCAACTAAGAACTCGTATTGTGACAAATTGTTGGGAATGTCCAAGAAAGATCTGATGGTGTCCATGGCATTAGTGGCTTTGTTATGAATCTGTCGAATCTAACAGAAAGTGATATCTAAAAAATATAGCTTAAACTATCAACCATTATTTTATATGGGGTCAATTTCTTATCTTTAGTGTCATAGTCATTATTGACTAGTCGAATGAACAATTGTGAATCACCAAAGACTTGCAGACTTGTAATTTTCAATTTTATAGCCATGCAATATCTTGTTAGTAAGGCCTCATATTCTACAATGTTGTTGGTACACGGGAAGGCTATTCTGAAGGATTTGGGTATAGTGTCACCTTGGGGGGTGATGAATATTATTCCCGCACTTGATCCATGACTAGTGTATGAGCCATCAAAGTATAATTTTCATGTTGCTCTGGTGTTTAATGAAAATATAGATTCATTTGGGAAATCAAAAACCAAAGGGTGATCAACTTTTGTGGGTGCATCAACAAGTTGGTCTGTGATAACCTATCCTTTTATTGCTTTTCATTCCACATATTGTATGTCATAATCACTGAGTATCATGACCCACTTAGCCAACTGTCCTGTCAATGCTAACTTGCCGAGTAGGTATTTGAGGGGATCTATCTTAGCCATGAGTCTTGTATGATGATTGAGCAAGTAATGTCTTCGTTTCTAAGTAGTGAAAACCATGACGAGACAAGCATGTTCAATAAAGCTATAATTGAGTTCATACCAACCAATGTGCAACTAATGTAATAGATTGCTCGTTCTTTCTCATCATGGTCATTTTGTGAAAAAAAATGGCCCTAGTGTAGAAGTGGTGGCTAATATGTAAAGAATTAGGGGCTTACCATCTATTGGTGGCATCAAAACAAGAGGTGTCAAGAGGTACTCTTCAATATATTGAAAAGCTTCCTCACACTTGTCTGTCCATATAAAAGGAACCCCCTTGCGTAACAAATATTGAAAAGGATGAAATTTATCTACAAGTTGTACTATAAAATGTATGATGGACTAAAGTCGACCTTGCAATGTCTTAAGTTGACTGATTCATGTTGGGGGGGCATGTCTAATATAGCTTTTACTTTTTTTAGGTCCACTTCAATGCCTCTACAGGAGACTATGCATCCTAAGAGTTTTCTCGATGTCACATCAAAGACACATTTTTTTGGATTTAAGCAAAATTTACATTCTTCAAGCCTTTTGATTTTTTTTTCCAAGACTCTTAAATGATCACCACGTGTCAAGGATTTTCCAAAAGGTCATCAACATATTCTTCCATCAATGTATGAATGAGATCATGAAATATGGTGGTCATAGCTCTCTGATAGGTTGCACCTGTATTTTTAAGTCCAAAGGGCATGACATTCCAACATTATGTACCCCATGGGAAAGTGAATGTTGTTTTATGCTGATCTTCAGGAGTGATACAAATTTGATTATACCCCGAGAAGCCATCCATTAGGGACATCTTGTAGCCTGATGTTAGATCTACTAGGATGTCTATATTTGGAAGTGGGAAGTTGTCCTTTGGACATGCTTTGTTAAAGTCACAAAAATCTATGCAAATATGGATTTTTCCATTTGGTTTGTTCACTAGTACAAGATTTGAGATCTAGTCTGCATAGTCAATAGGCCTTATGAAACCAACATCCAATAATTTCTTGAGTTCAACTTTGACTAGTAGAGCTATCTAAGGATGCATTTTTCTAAGCTTTTGCTTGATAGGCTTTACATTTGGAAGCAATGGTAAATGATGTAGGACTAATGTGGGGTCCAACCCAGGCATGTCAGCATAAGACCATGCAAAATTGACTTGACGTTTTGTGAAAAAGACTTGAAATTTTGGCTTTTCTTCTTCTTTCAAGGACATTGCAAAGAGAACAATATTAGGATTCTCTATTGCACTTATACTGACTTCCATTACTTCTTCAATCAAAATTAGGGATCTCTCTTGATTAACGAGAATAAAGTCCAACCCTCCATCCTCAGGTACCTCAAAGAGGTTTTCACCCTCATATAAGTCCTTTATTTTTACTTTTTCTTGGTTAGAAGGTGCCTTGCGATTTTCACCTAAAGACCTTTCATTTTTTATTTTATTTTCATTTTTATCATTTTTGCGACTAGAGGGTGCAACAGTCTTGCCAAATATGTCACAACATCAAGATCTATGCTAAAACTAGCCCTATGGTCCCCCTATGGTATGCCTTCTCATAGTCCCATGAATTTTGCGATGGCTTCATCATTTTTGAATATGTCCAAAGCGAGTGGATCTTGTTGGTCCCAATTAACTAATTGTAGGTAGACAAGAGAAATTCCATCATCAGTATTACTAAAGGATGGAGAGGCAACAAATAGGGTAAAGAAAAATGTATTATCGGTGTCCCAAAAGGATTCTATCCATTCTTTTTCTTTTGTGGTCTTTGGTGGGTTAGGTTCGTGAAAGGAATCAACACAGATATTAATATCCATGATGTTGGTAAAGGATGGGCAAGGTGTATCATACTCATGAAAGACATAGTTGAGCTCATAGTCACTGGTGGTATAAGAATCCCACTCATATTCATTAGAGTCAGTGTCACTATCATAGAGGTCGGTAGGGTTTTCAAATGTCTTGACATATTTTGATACACTCACATCCTTATTTGAAAGCACCTTAGTAATTGAACCACCAATCCTAATTGGTACAAATCCTAGCCCTAAGTTCTTTGGTCATTTAAGAAGCATCAAGGGTTCTCTCATTCCATTTTTATGTATGCCAAGGCCACTAATTCAATCATAACCCTTTTTTTTCATGATTTTAAAGCCTTTACCACATTGTTCTGTCAGTAGCAACTGCAAATCTTCTTCATCTTTTTAGATCCAATCTGAAATATCATCAATGTCCTCTTTGTTTAACTCTCCCCAACTTGTGAAGGTGGTGGTGGGGGGAATTTTGATAACAAATTTAGGTTCCATCTTATAGACAGGCTTGCCATAGGATTTTGGAGACTTTGGTAGCTTGGTGATGCAGTAGGAAGTAGTCATATGATATTCCCCACACCCCTTGTCCTGGATCTAAATCTTGGGATCAACAGATGGAATAATGAACATGGGGAATTTAGCTAGAGTGGATGGATCAATTTAATTGGATGGAGCGGATGCTGCAGCTTCATGGTTTATAGGCACTTGATGTTTAAGGACCCCTCTCAAATTGGTGCAATATGAAAAGGGATCAGGATCACCAATGACTGTGATTTCAGTGCCATTATAAGGAAACTTCAGACATTGATGGTACGTGGATGGAATGAATTTCATGGCGTGGATCCATGGTCAGCTGAGGATTAGGTTGTATGGTAATTCAAGATCCAAGACTTGGAATGTGGTATCTAGTGATGCAGGTCCAATCTTGATAGGTAGTATGATAATGCCCTCAGAAGAACGTTCATCATCATAGGATTTGATGACAATGCTCTTAGTTCTATCCACACGTGTTTTAGATAGGCCCAATACCTTCACTAGTTTTAAAGTGAAAATGTTCAATCCAGCTCCGCCATCTACTAAGACTCGTTTGACCTTGTTGTTGTTTATGAAGACCTCAAGGTGCAATGGGTCATTATGGTTTGACTTGGATGTAGAGTAATCTTTGTTTGAAAAGGAGATGTGGTGGGAGTTCGCCAAGTATCTAACCATGGCCTCAAATCAACTGACGTCCAAGTTAGTAGGGACAAAGGTTTCTTTCAAAGCCTTATCAAAAATAGCTTTGTGTTTAGGTGATATGCACAAAAGCTCGAGGATGGAAATTTGTGTGGGTGTCTTTCCCAATTGGTCAAAAGGTTATACTAGGCTTTGGACTGTGTTTGCTTTGGAGGAGGACCGATTATAGTAATCTTAGCTTTGCAGGTGGTAACAACAATTTTAGGTTGCTTCTTAATGGTGATTGTGTTAACATGGTCGTCAACAGCTCAGAGGTGGTTAATAATTTTTTAGTCAAAAGAGGTTTTGGTATAATTGGCATGGTTGTCTATATTTTGACCTAAACTAGAGGCTTTTCCATGGTCTTGCAATGGATTCTTGAAAATCATATGGTCTTTATTGGAAGTTTGTTGTTGTCCCTCAACCTCTATGATACCATTTTTTATTAGGTCTTGAATCATGTTCTTCAGCTGACGACATGATGAGGTCTTATGCCTTTTGATGCAGTGGTATTCACATAAAGCATTGTCATCCCACCAAGAGGGTTTGAATTTTCTTGGATCATATGGTTTGAACTCTGGGAGTTTTATGACGTTTGATTGTACTAGTATCTTTAAGACAAATTCAATCGGTTCCGGTCAAGGAGTGTATTGTCTCTATGGGTATTGCCTTGGTTGTTTTGGGGGTCCTCGTTGTTGATTATTTTGTACCACTTTAGCTGCTTGGTTTGAAGCATATGGTGTGTTATTATTCATTTTGGATGATTTGAGAGTCAATGTGGGACCTATTTTGTTTACCAGTTTTGCATGTACAATTCCATCATTTGTTATGGGACCAAAACTTGTTTTTATCATTTGATGTTCCTTGGCCATTTTGTGTGTTGGTATAAGTTTTAATTTGTCCTTTAGCGATAAGGGTTTTCTCAAGGATGGCCCCTTTTTCAACAAGGTCAGAAAATGTGGAACAACAATGAGCCTCCAATACATATTTTAAGTTTGTATTTAGGTTTTGCACGAACATGATAATTTTTTGTTTTTTAGGAATTTAACAAGACAATGACTAGCTAAACTTCTCCATCTCTGGAAGAATGTTATGAAAGCTTCAACCTCTTCTTGTTTAGTTTTACATAAGGTAGCAATAGTGATGTCATTTTTGATATTAAAGGAAAAGTGGGTGCTAAATTTGTCAGTGAGTTCGTCCCATGATCGTACGCCTATTGGTAGGTGGGAGAACCATTCTAAAGCATGTCCTGTGAAACTCCTAGGAAATAGTCTCATCAAATATGTTTGTTCTGAGGCAATGTCGATCAAGGTCATATGAAATTATCTCACATGTTCAATGGGGTTTCCTCTTCCTTTATATTTGGGTAAAGTTGGCATGACATAATTTTTAGGAAAAGGAGGCAT
Source organism: Sequoia sempervirens (assembly GCA_007258455.2). Lineage (NCBI taxonomy): Eukaryota > Viridiplantae > Streptophyta > Pinopsida > Cupressales > Cupressaceae > Sequoia > Sequoia sempervirens. Next base: position 132,418 of record VDFB02086178.1, on the reverse strand, counting down.
GCATAATGTCCTATCAAATGGGTAAGGACATAACTCTTGGATAGAGTAAGTTTTCTTATTTGACAATGTCATGGTTTCCATTTGCTTTTTCAAGGCCAAAATTTGATTGGATAGGACATCATATGGTGTGAGTGTTGTATCTACAGTGTTTGCAACTGTATTTTGGTGAAGCCCAATGTTTATGATTTGCAATCCAATGTGTTGAAGGGATGGTATGTTGGTGTTGACGCGAGGTTTGAATGCTTGAGTTGTGTTTGGAATTTGGATTTGAGGAATGTGTGTGGTATGAGTTGGAATTTGTGATGTGAAAGTTTGGGTTGGAGTTTAAGTATTGGATTGCGTATAAAAAATTTTAGAAGTATTTGGACCTTGTGAATGCTGAGTGTTTAATTGGAAAGATCCTTGAGGATTTGTTTGAGGAACACTTGTGTTAGGACCTTGTGGCACATTGGTGTTTGTGTTAGTTTCATGAATATGAACTCTAGTCCTTTTATTTGTGCTAAAAATATTTGATAACGTGGTGTTCAAGGCGTTAGTTGTTCCAAATGGGTTTGATGATGTGGTGTTTGTGGCACTTGATGCTCCTAATGGATTTGAAGATATAGTTTTTGTGGAACTTGATGTTCCAAATGGATTTGAAGATATAGTGTTTTTGGTACTCGATGTTCCAAATGGATTTGAAGATATGGTGTTTGTATTGAATGAATTAAGTGTAGAACCAATGGATTGTGACATGGAATGTGTTAAGTACTGTGCCATTGGTTGTGTTGTGCTAAAGGCCATCCCTTGTGTTGTGCCTTGTATAATGCCTTATGTGCCAAATAAGGGGGTATGAATTGTTGTTGCATCTTGTGTCCCACCTCCTAATGGTATTGATGTATTACATTGTGGGATATAGCTACTAGGGATAGTTGTATTGTTTCCCTAAGTTTGGTTGATGGATGTGGATGATGCTCTTAATGTATTGACGTCAAAACTGGGTGGTAATGTGGCACCTTTTTTCAATAGTGTAGCTAGGTAACGTTGAGGGTCTTGTGGCAAGAATTCATCCACAAAAGAGGAAAACTCAGGATCTTGGGCAACAACTTCTAGTTCTTCTATGATAATGTTTCCATTTTGGTCTCTAGGGGCACATTTCTCCAATAGGGATTTGTAGGGTCTAGATGTCCCATGTGATGAGTTGCAAATGGGTTAACAACTTCATTGTTCAATGGGGAAGCCATGTCTTTTCATCTTCTTTGTGACCTAGTTTCAACCATGAAAGAACTTGCAAAGAGAAGGTGTATGGTATGACACTAAAACTATGTTTTTGGTTTTTTTGGAATAATGTATGCCTAAATGTAATGCAACTATTTTTTTTTTGTTATTTTTTGTATTTTGAGGATGCCTAAATGAGGGTAATGACAATGTCACTATAATATAAAGTATGACCAAGTCCAAAAGGGGAATGATGCTAATGCAAAGCGTTAAAAAAATATGATATGCAGTTGAGATGACTATGGTATGAACTATGCACCTTTGTTATGAAATATAAGGAAGGAGTTATTAGCCAACCTAAGATAGTCCAATGTTTCCAAATGAAATTATCAATGACCTCAAGGAGAGTGGATGACAAGTGACAAGTTTGAAAACGTGAGCCTTAAACTAGACTGATGAGTTTAAAGGTTACACCGAAATGACAAGGATTGATGTGGAAAAAGATAAGGTCAATGATAACTTTTCTTTGTAGCAATGGGCCTATGACAAGATATGGTAAGTTTACCTATTCTAAAGTTTTCAAAAAGGTGCATGCAACCTAAGATTTGTTTATGTGATGCAAGTGAGCTAAATGAATGTGATAGAATGATGGGAAATGAAGTGAGAAAATCTTTGGTTTAAAGAGCTTGTTTGGAAAATGTTGGCTTAGTTTGTGTCAAAGTTGAAATGTTATTAGATTTTGGTGTGATGTTTGATTTTTTTTTACAATGTTTTGAATACACACATGCAAGACACTGTAGAAAAAAAAGTTTTTGAGTTTGTTTTTGATTATGAATGTTTTTTGATTTTAGCACGACAAGCACAAATCCTAGGCTGGCAAGGACAATATTTGATAGGTTCCCACTTGGATTAACCAACTGTGCTTATTCTTAGTAGATGACTTAGAATCTTGGCTACACTGGCTCCCCTCCATGACACTTTCTTCTTCGGGTCAACCAAGCTTCAAGTTCTCATGAATCTCCCATGAAAAACTCTTCATCTCTACTAAGAACCACAAAAGTGCGGGACGACTTCAAAGGTCTGACCTTCTACACCAACAAATAGAAGGATTTTGGCTACTAAAACATTGGTTCTTAGTGAATACTCAGGGACATGGCACCTCGTGAGCGTCCAACAAGCCACTTAAGGCTTTAATAACTCTACTTAGAGGGGATCTTATACCTTTAAAAGAAAAGGTAGGTACCCTATTTCGAATGACACTGCACAGCTAAGGCCTACATACCATGAGGACTTGACAGTTTAGTCTTATCCATTTATATACCGGCCCAAGTGAAAAATTGGTTGGAGTCGTCCCTCTTTTGAGGCAGGCCTCTCTAAGGGATTAATACAAAAAAAGATGGGTCTGGCTTTCTGATCACCGAGTTTGCACAAGGTGATAGCATAATACCTACCATCTTTACAAACATTGCAAATAGTGGTTTATTAACCCCCTAGTTAAATCTAGGTGGAAAGAAAACAGTTGTTCTTTTTAAGCACTAAACAAAAGGTTTTCTAATCTAAAAGACAATTAGTTTCAAATTCAAGTCTTCGATGAATGTCCTGCATCAAAATATCATTAGTAATTTCATGCCTCCTTTCTTCGACAAGTGTATGTTTATGTTTTCCCCTTTGACATGCGAACTTGCACGAAAGGCCAATTAGAAAAATTAGCCACAAAACTAAAATTAAACTAAGAAAAAGAAAATTAACATTTAATCTAAAATCTAAATTAAGGCTAATAAACTAAGTTAAATTAAATTTAAATTAGAATTTAGTCTAAACTAAATTAAATCTACCTTCTAAATTAAAAACTAAAACTAAATGTAAATTAAAAATTAAATCTAAATTAAATTGAATCTACATTCCAGATTAAGTCTAAATTAGAAAAAGAAGAAGCTAAATCTAATTTAAAAGTAAAAAAAGAAGCTAAATCTAATTGTAGACATGCAAAATTAGCATCATGCATTTAATTAGGTCCATTCATCAAGTAAACCAAGTTCACATTCATCCGCTCATTAAATTAATCAAGTTCATTAAATCCATTCATTAGGCAAATCAGGTTCATTTAATTCAATCTCTAAGGATTATCCACTTAAATTGAATAAATTAACTTTATTTAATTTAAGCCTATCATTCCCTCTTTGATTAAATAAATCAAAAATTTATTTAATTAAATCTCAAAATTTATATTTCTCCCTTTTGATTTAAATAAATCAAAATATTTAAGTCAAAAGAGTCAAAACCCCTAATCATCATCTAAGTTAAGCTAATCTTGATTAAACTAATCTAACCACCCATCACATCCTCTAGCTTTTCCCACTTGCACCAATAAAGCATTTTTATTCATTTATAAAATCAACATTTTCCCTCAACAAGGCATCTTTTTGAGAATATTCTCCAAGTTTGAATATGAAGACAAGTTGACTTGTCCCTTCCAACATGGCAATAACTTCTCTGTTACATGTCCCCCATTTAGCATTTAACTCTCAATTTCAAATTTGAATCTCCCCCTCTTTGGCACATTGGCCAAAACTTGCACATTCCTCAACCTATCATAATGTGACAAGTGGCTTCATCTCATTGGTCAAATATTTATCCCACATTGCTCTATTTTGAGATCTTTTCCAATTTGAAAATCTATAAATGAAAGCTTCATCCTTCATCAAATCATCTACAATTCATGCAAAGTTACTCTCTTCACATTGAGAGCCAATTTTGCCCATCATCATTTGCAACATCAAGCTTATCAAGGATTGGGAAAGGGATTCTTTCCACATCAAAGAAGCACCAATCCACTATGGAATAGATATGTATCTTGCTTTTATGCTCTCAATTAATTTGTGTTGTTATCTTGTTTATGAAGGCATGATGCATTATTTCATAGGAGCATTTAAAAGGTTTGCATATAACTAACCCATATTTGAGGTTTAAGTCATTTGTAGATTTTAGGTGCTTCACTAATTTAAAAAGTTAAAAGTTAAAAACTAAAAAATTAAAAACTAAAAATCAAATTTAAATGTTAAAAACTAAAATCTAATTAAACTAGATCTAAATTAAAATTAAATCTAAATCTAAAAGTTAGATCTAAATTAAAATTAAATCTTAATCTAGAAATGATCTAAATTAAAATTTAAATCTAAAATTTAAACTAAGTTTTTGATTAGATAAGTAGGGGAAGGGCCCTAATCCCGTGGTTACAAAGTTAAAACAACAAATAGAGAAACAGACTAGGAAAAACACCACCAGCCACCACCATGCCTAAAAAGGCACACAGGCCAAAAAACTAGAATTGCAACCACAAAACCATTACCAGCATAGTAAAAAAAAAAACCCATATTAATCCACAAAATGGTACGCAGACCATTTATGAGATTAACCATAGACCAGCAGGTGCAAAACGATAACAAAGCTATCAAAAAATAGCAATCCGGGACAATACTACTAAGCACCGAAAGTTTCAAAGCACACATTTGACCAAAGAAAAAAATACCCAATTATCACCAATATGGGACACACACTCTGTCCAAGCAGGGCCATCTTCAACTTTCAAAACAGACCTAACAATCAACCAAATAGGCCAATAGGCCACCCTCCAAGTAGAAAAAATAATAGCCTGTAACAACAACCACCTCAAGGGTGGGTAAGATAATTTGTACTTCCAACTCATACAAGCAGGATTGAGAGGATCTTGAAACCCAAACCACCAAAAAACAACTAATGCCATCATCACTCCTTGAAAGAGCCATCTTGCATCTAGCCTATTACTTAGAGCAACCAATTTAGAACCATAAACAACACTAACATTGATGGGGTAGAAAGCCCCCATCCACCTCCTTGCCTCTCTATCTATATAGGAGAAAGCATATCCCAAAGATAGAACCACCCAAAGAACACCACTTTTAGAATACCAACCCCTCAAACGAAACACCAACTCTAGGCTAGAAACCAAAGCATAGCCAACACTGGCCTGTAAGCCACCCTTCAGGCAATAAGAACAACAACATTTAACAACATCCACCCCACGGGGAACCAAGATAACTTGAACAACAAGGCCACCATGTAGCAACAACTTCCAAACAACACCATTAAAAAAATAACTCCCAAAATATCGTAGGAACAACATATCCAAACTCCACACCACAATTCGAGAGTCAACAAGCAAAACAAAGCACTAAGGAGTCAATGCCAGCTTAGAGTACCACTCTGCTCTACACACCATCTCAATTTCTACCTCAATAAGAGCGAGCTCCCCTCTAAAAGAGACGATGAAGTGAGTAGAAAAACTACAAGAGCCAGTAATCTCCTGCACAAACATGCTCCACCTCAAAAGGAACCAATAGAAAGAAAGGGAACAACCCACTAAAAACATTAGTAACCATATCCACCTCTATAGGATAGGGCTCCACTTCAACAAGAGCAATCTCCATCTCCATAGGAGACCCCAACTGTAAAACCCAGTAGGAAGTCAACACTCTAGCAGTAAGACATCACAACTCATCTCAAGGTAACATGAGCATCAGGTACAATAAGGAAGCAATAAGAGGCAACTTAGCAACCAAAGCACACCCCAACAACATCAAAACCATCAAGATAGATACAGAATGAAACCCCAACAAAAGAGGAGCATCCCAATCATTAGAGAGGGTCACTAAAGCATCCACACTCAACTAGTTCAACCTTTTCTCAACACCATTGAAGAACATTAGTGAGCCATTGAAGACCATAGCCAATAAAGAAGAGATTCTTGAAACAAGAGATTCCACAACACCCTTAAGGACCAACTTCAACTTTTCCACAAAAGGAGCCAACAAACCTTCAAAGGCAACCAAATACCTCAAGTTCAACATAACCTTAGTAGCTTTAGTTAGAGCACTATTCAAATCCAACACAATCACCTCCTTAAACAAACCCCAAACCTCATGAGGTAGGAGCACAACACAATTTTCATAATCCTTATAACCCTTAAGAAAACCTTAATTGATGACATTGAAGCATGATAGAGGCATTAAGACCACCCAAAGAAGCATAAAGAAAACCACAATAAACTTTCCTGTGACCCAAGTCAGAAGGACAACCACAATTTTGAAACCCACATAAGCAAGAAACTACATCTTCAAAACAATTGAAGTAAAGCACAATACAACAATCTCGAATAAAGTAATATTGAGCAAAAATAGCCCAAAAAACCCCACAAAACTAGAGTCCATAAATATGGCGTAAAAAACCTTAAGCTTGAGATAGAATAGGACAACACAGAGCAAACATAAAACCATAGCACTTAGACCAAGTAAAGCAGCAAAGCAGGCACTAAGAAGGAAGGAAAACCACAATAAACCAATAGGGCTCCAAAGAGGACACTTACAACAATGACTAACTGCTACCCATCCTCCAACAAACAAGTACGCAACAAGAGATAGAGAATAGTCCACCATAGGACTCAGATCAACACCCCTAAACAAAAACTCAAACAAAAGAAAGGACCTGCAGGCCACAACAAGACCAACGACCACAAAGAGAGGTTTCGACATAAGACAGTTTGTTGAACTGCAAAGCTCTACAAAAGAATCGATAAGGTACATGACCAAACCATCCTCACCATCGTTAGGAATAGACACAAGATTCTCTAGGGCTAAGCCCCTAGCCACAAAACTAGCACTTCCAAGAGAGGCCATCAACAAACATGGATTGCCAGAGAGCAACCAAGAATAAGGAAGATGAAACAAGTCTTTCCCAGTCAACGAATCCCCCAAACAACACACCCAGATAGGGGCCTGAGAGACCTTCAGGAGAAACTCAGCTATGACCCCTACCATCCAAAGCACTGGAAAAGGAGAAGGCACCACCAAAAAAATGCAAAACTTAAACCTTCCCCAAACATAGCCCCCTAAAGGCCAACTAGAATGCCACAAGTCGATAGGAAAAGTAGACAAATCCCCACCTTCAATAGACACACAAATAAGACTAGGAAATAATGAAGAAATTTCCAACGAAGTAGGTTGGAGCCACTAGAACCACCAAAAATCATCCTCATCATCCGCCTCCGAGCCCTCTTCTCCACCATCGCCAAAGGAATTCAAAATTCCATTCCCGCTCATCTTTCCTCCCCATTTAAACTAAGTTACTTTAAAATATAAATTTAAATTAACAAAAACTAAAAACTAAAAATATAATCTAAAATCAAAAAACTAAATTAATACTAAAACTAAAATCCAAAAATAAAAAAAACTAAACTAAAGCAAGAATCGATATTAAAACTAAAATCTAAATTAAAATGAGAACAACAAAGTCATTAAAGGCTGGAAGTATGTCAAGAAATGCTTAATTGCAGGATAGGCTTCAAAATGAAATGTCATGATTGTAGGATACGTTCAAAAATTTGTAGGATACATTCAAATGTCAGGGAAGTCAAGCCATGATTTTGATAAGAAGATGAAACTGCCCATCAATTACTGCAAACATTTGCTTGGTACTGCCAATGTTTGCGAATGGAAAAAATATCAATCAAAAAATTTAGTGCTCATTAGAAATGTTTTCTCAGAGTATTTGTAGAATACTATGATTACCAAATGCGTTTAAAATAGAAAGTGTTGTGAGTGCATGATACATTCAAAACATCATGATTGTGATAGTGCTAAGCTTAGAATAAAGTGAAGTGATGGCAGGTTGTATTTAAATGAAATGACATGACTGTAGGGTATGCTAAAATGAAATGCCATCTCATTGAAACTGCAAGCAATATGTTGAATAAAAGACAATTCGCCATGTGATGTTTGGATAGAATTGAATGTGCTGAAATTAGTACTTTTTTTCAAGACAATTGGAAAAAGACAAGAGTTGTGCTAAAACTATATGTTGGTTGAAATTAAAGACTAGTGACAATGTCGTTTAAAAAGATTGATGTAACAAAGGCTTCTTTTCAATCTCAAGGACATGTATACATTTTATGATTGCATTGCAAATTGAGACTCCATAAACATGCATTCAATACTCGTTCATCCAAAAAGTGCAGAATATAATCTTAAAATGAGTGGGCATGGCAACTGCATTCAATACGCATAAAAGAAAAGAAGGAACCAGATAGAAATATCATCCTGAAAAGAACATAATAGAAATTCATTGCTGATATATATCGATCACCTTTACACTTTGCGTATATATACTCTCAAATTTACCCACAATACACAATAAACCATCTAGCAAAGAAAGCATTTTGTCTAGTATAAACCCTCGATCATATCCATTAAAACCCTGCAAGTGATTTGTATTATGTAGAAATGTTAAGAGAGAAATATGATTTCAAAATAAAGAAAAAATGTTTTTTAACAAGCAATTGCCATTGGGTTCACCATTTATGTAATGCTGAAAAACTGAAAGAGCTAAATGATTAAATCTATAAACCCAAATCAACCTTTCAACATGACATCAATGAAGTTTCTCTAAAATGAAAACATATGCAATAACAAAAACTAAACTATGAAAAACCCATATGCATTCACAAGAAATTCACTCCATTGTTATCCTCTTCCACAATATCTTGCATTTGCTCTCAGATTTTACAAGCAAAAGCACAAGAAGCTCTGCGGAATTGGATGAGATCAGAATAAGATTGCAATTCATGTCTTGAAATGTGTGAAGGAAGCTTTCTTTTATAGCCAAATTCATGAGGTGAGTCCACATTTTGGGAAGAATGTGGGATAAAGGATTAGGTGGGATTTTTATGACTTTTTATAAATGCATAGAAAATATGAAATTTTTAATGATTATGTGAATAAAATTAGTGAAAATGACTATGCAAATGGTGCTTATAAATGATTATTTAAATACTTTAGTAAAAGCCTATGAAATGGTTGAATGCTTATGTGAATGTGTTTATGAAAGGCATATTTAATGACTATTTAAATATATTTAAATGAAATGGATTGATGAGATATGCAAATGGTTTTATGAGTATGGTGATATGCAAATAATTACATGAAGCATGCAATGAGAGATATAATTATGCAGATAATGGAATAAGTCATGCAATAGATGAAAATGATTATGAAGGAATTTTTATGCGTCTACAGTTATAGTTAGATTTCTAATGGGATTTTTTTTATTCTTTCCACACTTTCACTCCAAGTGTTTTAGGCTATGTTGGACTAAAAAATGCAAGATGAGAAGAGTGAGAAGGTAGAGCATCTCTCAAGGATAGCCAAAATGAAGTTTGATTAAAAGGTGTGCTTCCTGAGACAAAGATAGTTTCATATTGGGCTAATATTAGAGACACCAACTTGGGTCATATCAACCTTGAAGAGTTTAGAGAAAGGATACATGTTAAGAATCCTTTAGACCTTGCAGAGAGAATGGTCAAGAGTGGAGTAGCCTAAGCTGCAGATTTCCCTCCCTTAGTGTAATGCCTAAACTTAATAGTTGAATTTGTGCAACATTATAGGTGGGACCAAAGGAAAATCCTTGAAAATTTCATAGAGATGTCCATAGTTGAGGCATTTGTTATCCCAACTTACCCAATGATGATAGTGGTACCAAAAAAGAAGTTGAGAAAACTACACCTAAGGACATAGAAGATGTTTAGAGATAATCAATTCACATTGGTTCGAAAATCCCAAGCCACGTTACTCCAAGGTGCCTAAGAGTCTTTATAGGAGTGATTTTAAAGATGAGTGTGGTGGTTTACTCACCCTTCTAAGTAGAATAATGTGTCTCCCAAAGGTATCCCAATTTGAAGAATGGATGTTCTATTACATTGAAGAGATATCTACTGGAGAAAAGAAGATCCATTGGTCAAGAATGATTAGTGACAATATAGATGCTTAGTTCAAAAGCTTGGAAAAGAGTAGGTCCTTCACAATGATCTCCTATGTTTTTTATATGCTTGCAAGGAATTTTAAAAACAAATGATTGACCTGTCTTGGGGATGTGGGAAATGGGCTTGGACAATACAAAGTTTATGATTGCTAGCCTCAATTGTACCTCTAGAGTACTTCACATTACAAAAGGGTAAATGATGCATTTCTTATCTATATTGTAAAACTTTTGCAAAAGCCCAAAATACCAAGCTATCACAAGAAGCAATAGATTTGATAAAAAAGTATGGGTTATGGTATATACAGTTCCCAAAATTTTCTTACATCAAAATACAAGGTTTCCCAAATAGACCATATAGGCTTCCAAGGTATCCAATAGACAAGATTATAATTTTGGAAGTGATAAGGTAATTAAGTGATTTTAACAAAATGTTGAAAGACAAGCATAAAGTGAGTGCGGGGTTTCCAATTATGCTTGGTGAAACAGAGGTTTTTACAATAACATTAGGAGCTAAGAATTCAAAAGTTGAGTTGTAATTTATAATTTAAAAACTCACATAGTTATAATATGATGTAGCCAAACAATTAGTAGGAAGATGGTACAAACACAAGCCTCATATTGAGGACTACAGGGCAACTGTCAGGATGAGTTTGAGGGCCAGGAAAAGAATGTATTCAAGGATGAGTTGACATGGTCAGGATTTATAGACCATTTCTTGTGCCTAATCAAGTGATAGATGATGGTGATTGTGTACAATACCATGATTATGATTTGATAAAAGATAGACCCATTCCACCTCTAATCGGGCTGAAGAGGATATCATAGAATTAGATGAGTTAATGGGGCAAGTTTTGAAGTATACAAATAAATGGGTAGAGTACATGACTTCCAATTTGATTAAAGAAGGGGTTGCATTAACATATGATTTAATTGGTGACTTGGAGTCTCATGCTTTAGAAGATGAGGATAAATAAACAAATGAAGAAGAAAAAAAGAATAATATAGATGAAGGAGATACTAAAGAAGAATATTTGGAAGTAAAGAAGGCCAAAGGAAGGAAGAAGAAGGAAATTACAGAAAGGAAGCAGATAGAAAAGAGGAGAACAAATAGAGTTGTAACAAAGGAGCCTCCTACAAAGAAGAAAACAAAAGGTGAGAACAAGAAGGCCTCTTCTTCCATAATAGACACATCTCCTCCTATTCCTCCCCCTTCTATAGTAGAACAACCTCTCCCATCAGTTGTAACACAACAAAAGGCTATTCCTTCCTTTGTGCCTTCTAAAAACATACCAGTTGCACCACCAACTCCCACTACTACTACCACTTCACAAGGTAAGGATAGATAAGGAGGAGACATAATTTCACTAGAAAGTTCAAGAGAGAAGACACAAGTTGTGTATCAAAGGAGATCTTCTTCTCAATCCAATATCCCATTTCTTAAGTTGGATAGTATTGATAAAATTTTAAGGCAATTGGAGGAAGAATAGAATAAAAATGAGTAAAAAGAATCAACTATTTTTTAATAAATGATTGCTCCAAATTTTAAAGAGAAAAATATTCAAGAGGAAGTACAACAAGAAGAGCAACAGTATGAGGAGAAAAATATTGAGCCTCCATTAGTGGAAGTGCATGAGGAACAACAGGAAGATAATCCTAAGGAGGTCAATATTGAAAAAATACAACAAGATGTTAATCAAGAGGAGCAAAATAAAGGTCAAGAGGATAAATTTTTGTAAGGAAATTATTCAAATATAACTAAGGATAATTCAAATAACAGGGTTGTGCACATTGCTACTCCCTCAGTAGAAAAAGAAAAAGGAGACATTTCTCCTAATGAATATAATATTTCTTCAATAAATTTGGTATCAACCACAAAGAAACACGAGGTACAAGAACTCAGGGAATCATTTGAAACCATAGTCCATAGGTTGGGAAAAAAAGGAAAAAAAAAGGAACAATTAAGGGTACATGTAGAAGAATTGAAAAATTATATCAACCATCTAGTTGGTCCTGTGCAACAAGTTGAAGGTACATTTATCCCTCCAGAAGTTCTATCAAAAAAATCAATTGATGAACTGGAGAAGATGAAGTCAATTTCTAGGGGAATTGGTAAGTGGATTCATGGTGTTTTTGATAGAGCAAAGAGAGTTTTGAAGAAATAGTGCAAATATATACAATTTCCCAAGGTTATCTTCAAAAAGTATAGAAAATGGTTTCATATTGCAAGAATTTTGATGATAAGACATTACCCAGGTTTGTAAGGAAGCTAAGGTATCAAAACAACTTCCTACACAATTCTTGAGGGGAGAATAATGCAAAAATTTACAAATATTTTCAACACTTATAGAAACTTAAACATAAATAAACATAAATATCATGCATACCACAACATAGTGACTTACGTGGGGAAAACCCTTTCAAGAGAAAAGCCCCACACTCCAAAAGCTGCCCAATATATTATTCAAAAATCACAAAGATTAAAATATACTTGTAAAGCAAGCTTCTCACAAGAGTATCACTAACCAAATATCCATAGACAACATGACCACTATTAGACTCTAAGAATACATCACACACAACCCAACTAAAATAAAATTCCCTCATAAATAGGGTTACCTTCTAGGGCAAGACAAGCCAACAAAATATCTACTGTCGGATCTGAGACCTAATGATCACCGATCCAAATTTATAATATATCATTGATTTAATGTATGATGATAGTTTAATATATTTTAAATTATTTTTGTTAACACACTCATATTCCACTCCACCCCATTCTACCATTGTACATTACATGCATAAGTGTACCTAGCATAACTATCTTCAATACATCCTATCAACAATAAACCTTATATAATTGCAAGGTTGAGACACATTTTCCTAACAAATATCTCACTTGTCGAACACCTTGCAAGAGCAACGAGAGGGGGTATAAACATCATCTCTTAATTGTTAGGGGCCAAAAGGCCTATAGTGATCTAGGGGGATACTCAATGCCAAAAATTGAAATGTCCCATATGCTCCAATAATCTTCGCCAGATTGAAGTGCTCAAAAATTTGAGTCCAACGCAACTTGAACGGGCTCAAAAGGAGTTTGTACGCCCAAGATACGACCAATCAAAGGTATGGGTCAAACAAGCACTTAAGGCCATCCTGAAGGGTAGAAAAAATCACTATCTCAAAATTTGATGAAATTGGCACCAAAATGAAGAGCTCGTCGACACAAGCCTAATGTCACTTGTTTCATCGAAATTCAAACTCGTACATGCAAGTTACGCCAAGTCAAAGGTTGTAGTTACCCAGGGTTGACCAACCATATGGATATTGATGCCAACATGCTGATGTGGCAATCTGTACTATATAGACATGACATGGACCAATCCTGGTGTGACACATGGCATGCGACATCATCCATCTGAACTAATCGAGAAGCGACACGTGAAATTTGTACGTCAAGTTAGCAGAACAGTTGGCGGCCCAGTAAGAAAGTATGACGTCCAACCAGTGAATCATATTGTGCCACGTGTCACCTCCTTGGCATGCCATGTGGCACCCCTTTATCCCTCCTCCAGCTTAGGCTAACAATTTACTAAAATTATATGGTGGGGGGATTCAACCCCCCACCTCTCAGGCATGATACATAGGCTTGGCCGTTGCACCCCGCATTCATTGCTTAACCAAGTATGGGTGATGGTTGTTTTTGTTGATTAAGTCAGATAAATTCATATTTAAAACAAATGGTGGTAGGGGTCAAACTCTCAACCACCCCACCACCAAAATCTATATCCGCCAATGAGCTACTAAGTGGCTTTAACAATATATATGCATCAGTTTGTTTTAAGGAAGATTTAAAGCCAAATTTTCCCAATTTTAAAAGTTTAACCCCTATATTTTGAGAGGAAAATATCCCAATAGTTGTAAAAGATTAAAATAAATCTTGAGAAGCCCAGGAATACCAATTTTAAAGGGGATAAATAATTTGATAAATATTATTAAAGGGGATATTAGTGATTTTTATGTAAATAGGAGGGATTATGAAGGATTTTATTGTAAAAATGGGAGATAGGGCAATATTTTGTAATCATTTGGTTATAAACCAAATTGGGCAATTTTTTTGTATAAAAATGGGTGGAATGGGCTTGTAAGGGAGATAGGAAATTAGGTGAATTCTTGGGAACTATAGGGGGAATTTGTAAAGTCTATGTGCAGACGGTGGGGAAATTATGCCAAATTTTTTGTGCTTGAAGGAGAGAAGATATTGTCATTTTCCTCGTTGATCGAGAAGGCTTTGTAAGATTTCTTGGAGCAGAATTGAAGGATTAGTCACTCAGTTGGAGAGGGACCCAGAGATGTATCTAGTTGATGAACTCCATTATCAATTTGTTGTCTTGTCTTGTATTTCTCATTTCTCAGATTTTGTTATTTCCTCTATTCATTTTAAAATCTTTTCAAGCATTTGATGTTAAAAATTTCAATTATGTTAACTCATTTAATTGTTGTAATAGTTAAGCATTCATAGCAATTGTTATAGATCCTAATTCAGATCAAGTTTGGTATCAGAGCTTTGTGTGACTAGTATTGCAGAAGTGGATGCTAACATGTTCTAGGAAACAATGAGGTGAAGGAGAGCTAGAAGAATACAATCCTGAGATCGAAAAATGAAGGACTTTGCCAACGATGGGAGAAACGAAAGTTGGGAAAAGTACTGAGCTTGAGCTTGATGATAAGTCTTTTTAGCAAGCCTTTCTTGACATGAAGGCTATGGTGGAAGAGCTTTATGCAGAAAAAGAAGAAGTGCAAAAAGGAGATTCTTTGAAGGGAGAAAAGAAGGAAGATTAGAAGGACAAAGAAGGAAAAGCTCCAAAAACTCCATCTCCTCCATCTTCCCTTTCTTCTCCATCTTCCCCTTCTTCTGCTTCTACTACTTTTAATCCTTTCAAGAGCAAGTCTAAGCCTATTATTAAACTAGATGTAAAATTTGAATTGCCTAAGTACTATGGGGAGTTAAATGCCAAAAAGTTAGATGATTGGATCTAGCAGAAAGAAGTGTATTGTAGGATTCAAGGCCTAACAAAAGATTCTTGTAGGATCCAGTTAGCCACTCTTTGGTTGGGAGGTACAACTCTCACCTGGTGGGAGAGTAGGACTCAGGAGGAAATTGCTCACCATGGTAAGGTTAATATGACTTGGATGGAATTTGTTGCTTCCCTTAAAAAACAATTTCACTCTTTAGGTTATATGCAACAATTAACAATGAATTGGAAAACCTTTAGAAAAGGTAAGGGTCATTCTGTCCAAGATTACACCCACGAGTTTAGAAAATAAGCTATTTCTTTAAATGTTTCATTGTATACTCAGGATACATTACTTAAGTACATAGGTGTTCTGCATTCTTACCTAAGACATACTGTTCTAATGTTAAGTCCTAGTAATTTGGACAAAGTGTCAGTCCAATCCACTCATTTAGAGTCAAGGGGTAAGAACACTTTTAGTGATAATTTCTCAAAGAAACCATCTAAGTTTGAGGGGAAGTCTAAGGGTAAAGACAAAGAAAAAGTTAAAGGAAAAGGGAAGAAGAAAACCACAGTTAACAAGGAGGGTGATAAGCCCACATGCTCCCATTGCAAGAAAGAGGGGCATGATGATTCAAAGTGTTGGAAGTTGCATCTAGAGTTAAGGCCGAAAAGATATGGAGGTAATAAAGGAAAGCAAAAGACTGCTGCAGTGATTCAACAAGATCTTGGATCTGACTCTGGAGATGAAACATAGATTATTGTTGTTGGGGTCCAAGGTAAAGGGAAAGGTATAATTCTCTCTTCTGATGCAAATGTTTCTAATGCAAATGCAAGTACAAGTAAAGTATCTACTCCTCCTAAAGCTGATAAACAATTGAATGAACTGTTTCATATTCGTTGTAACTAAGCACACTAAGATTGGCACACTGTTTGATACGGGTTCTCTAGTCAACTTAATATCTAAAGAGGTGGTAAAGAAACTTAATCTAGCTACAACACCTCATCCAAAGCCATATCTACTTGGATGGTTTTGCAATGATGCTCAACTACAGGTAATGAAACAATGTAAATTGAGATTTGCGATCACTACAAACTTTGTTGATGAGGTAGAGGTAGATTTTGTTCCTTTAGATATTTGTGGGCTTGTGTTAGGGAGTCCTTATTTGTATGACAAAAAAGAAATATTTTATAGGGGGAAAATAAGTATCATCTTTTTAAGGATGGGATAGAATACATTGTACGTGCACACAAATTTAAGACTAATCTTGCACTATGTAATGTTGGTCAGATGAAATGGTTGGTCAAATCTAGTAAGAACTTTGTATTAATGCTTGTAAAACCCAAAGAGGATGAAAAAGATGAAGCATTTAAGGGGTGTGATCCAGAGTGTAAAATTGAGATGGTCAAAATAGTTTTTGCTTATGATGACTTATTTTAGGAGCCAAAGGGGTTGCCACCTAAGAGAGAGATACAACATGAAATCTAGTTGCAACAAGATGTGCCTCTTCCAAACATTGACGTGTACCATTTATCAGTTTTGCAGAATGAGGAAATCAAAAAGCAAGTTCACGAGTTGGTTAAAAAAGGAGTCATTCATCCTAGTACATCTCCTTGTGGTTCTCCAATTGTGTTAGTTCCAAAGAAGGATGGGTCTTGGAAAATGTACATCGACTATCAAGCCCTGAACAAGATAACGATAAATAATAGGTATCCTCTTCCCCAAATAGATGATTTACTTGATCAATTAAAACATGCAGTTTATTTCTCTAAGTTAGACTTGTGTAGCAGATATCATCAGATAAGAAATGCAGAAGATGACATTTGGAAAATTGCATTTAAGACAAAATAGGGACTGTTTGAGTGGTTGGTCATACCCTTCAGGCTTTGCAATGTACCAACTACATTTATGAGAGTCATGAATGATGTCTTCCATCCTTTTATTGATGATTTTATCATAGTCTATTTAGATGATATTCTTGTATTCAGTCGAACTTGGAAAGATTGTGCAAGTCATGTAAAGAAATTTTTTGATGTATTGAGAAAATAAAAACTCTATGTAAAGATGTCTTAATGCGAATTCGCTAAGACATCCTTAGTGTACTTAGGCTATGTCATAGGTGGTGGTCAATTGAAAGTAGACCTTGTGAAGGTCAAAGTTATTGTAAAATGGCCTAAGCCAAGTACAATCACTCAAGTCAGAAGTTTCTTAGGGGCAGTCCAGTACTGGAGAAAGTTTATTGCAAACTTCTCTTACATTACATCACCTTTGAACACATTGAACAATACGATGATAACCTTTCAGTGGGGAGGTCCGCAACAAAAGGCCTTCAACACTTTGAAGGAAAAGTTGAGCACTACACCAGTTTTGGCTTTACTAGATCTACAACAACCATTCGAGATTGAGACAAATGCAAGTGGATTTTACATGGGAGTAGTACTAATGCAAGGAAGTAAGCCAATCTGCTATCACTCTGAAACCTTTTCAGGTGCAGTAATTAACTATCCTACTTATGATAAGGAAATTTATGCATTAGTTTAGAGAATTAAAAAATGGAAACAATACTAATGGGGAAAGAAAATGTAATCCACACTGATCACTAGCCACTTTAGTATTTGCATTCACAATCCAAACTGCAACAAAGTAGGAAAGTTAGGTGGATGGGTTTTCTTCAATAGTTTCATTTGGTAATTAAGTATAAGAAAGGTTCCCATAACAAAATATCAGATATGTTGTCTAGGCCTCATGTTACGAATGCTTTGATTGTCCTTAAAGGTAGTTTCATGGTACATGAAATTTTTTAGGAACAATATGCTAACGATGAAGACTTTAAGGAAATCTATTCAACTTTAATTGCAAGAAAACATGTAGAAGAGAGAGATTACTATGTGTAGGATAAACTGTTGTATCACTTGGGAAATTTATGCATTCCAAAAGATGAACAAGTGTAGGTAATTAGAAAAGCACACACCTCATTGATTGCAGGACATTTTTGGGTAAGCAAGACAATCACTCAGTTGCAGAAGTATTGTTACTGGCCTCATATGCAAGAAACTGTAACTAAGTATATTAGAGGTTGTGTCATGTGTGCAACAAGTAAACCTAGTAACAGGAATCGGGGTTGTACACACCTCTACCTGTACCATCTCGTCCATGGGAAAGTGTGTCAATGGATTTTGTCGGGGGGTTACCTATGTCTAGGAAGGGACATGATTATCTATATGTAGTAGTTGATCGATTCAGCAAAATGTGTATTCTAATGCCTTGTAAGAAATAGGTCACTGCTGAAATAATAGCTTAGATGTACTTTCAATTTGTATGGGTTCATTTTGGGTTACCTACTTCTATTGTATCGGATCAAGATTCTCAATTTCTAGGGGAATTTTGGTTAGCTTTGTGGGGACTCATGGACGCCAAACTGAAGAAGAGTACAATATTCCATCCAAAGACTGACATATAGACATAGGTAGTAAACATGATAGTTGTGCATCTGCTTAGAGGATCAAACATCCCAAGATGTGGGATGAGAGTCTTCATTATGTGCAGCATGCTTACAACCGTGCGACACACTCTTCTACAAAGAGGTATCCTTTTGAGACTTGCTTCAGTTATGTGCCTAAAACATCAATGGAATTTTATTTTGGGAAGGACGATGTTGAAGATGGATGCCATGATGCAGAGAAGGCTTTGAAGTTCATCCAAAAGTTCCAAACAATTCATTAGGAAGTGAAAGCATAGTTGGAGAAGAGCCAAGCTAAATACAAAGCTTGACATGATAAGCATCACATCAATTGTCATTTCTAGGTTGGAGATAGAGTTTGGTTACATATTATCAAGGAAAGAATGTAAGGCGAAGCAAGGAAGCTCAAGCCAATCTAGTATGGTCCCTTTGAAATCTTGGAAAAGATTGGAACCAACGCCTTCTGCCTTAATCTTACTCCATACATGCACATCTATTTAGTTGTTAATGTTGAGAATTAGAAGTTATACGAGCCTCCAACGATACTGGATGAAGACACACACATTTAGGTTCCATTAGTTGATGATATTTCACCAAAGTACATGTCAGAGTTTCCAGAGGATGTCATCTTAGATAGAAAAGTTGAGACTTCATGAAGAGGAGTTGTTGAATACCTTAGAGTGGGACTAAAGGGGATGAATCCAAGCAAGGAAAAATGGATGGAGATTGGTAAAGTGAGGGAACTTTAACCTCACTTGCTTTCTGAGTAATCAATCTTTCAAAGGTCCAAAAGCTCTCCAGTGGAGAGGACTGATTCAAGGGGATACTTGACGTCAAAAATTAAAGTGTCTCATATGCTCTAGTAATTGTCGCTAGATCGAAATGTCGGTATTGGCATGGTATGATGGTTTATAGGTGGAATTGTTGTTCTTGTCACCAAGGTTCAAACCCCATTGGGGTGGTATTGTTGAATGGTTGTATCCTGTTCATAGCTTCGGTCAAAAGCATTTACCCCTTGAATAAAAAAAATTGTCGCTAGATCGAAGTGCTCAAAAATCTAAGTCCAACGCAACTTGAATAGGCTCAAAAGGAGTCTATACGCCCAAGATACGACCAGTCAAAGGTACAGGTCAAATAGGCACCTAAGGCCATCCAGAAAGGCAAAAAAATCATTGTCTCAAAATTTGAAGAAATCAATGCAAAAATGAAGAGCTTGTCGACACGAACCTAATGTCGCTCATTTTGTCAAAATTTGAGCTCGTACGCGCAAATTACACCAAGTGAAAGGTTGCAGGTACTCAGGGTTGACCAGCCGTACAAATGTTGACTTCAACATGATGCCAACATGTTGACGTGGCAGTCTATACTATACGGACATGAGATGGACCAATCCTAGTGTGACATGTGGCATGTGACATCATTTGTATAGACCAATCAGGAAGTGACATATGACATTTATACCTCAAGTCAGCAGAACAGTTGGCGACCTAGTTAGTAGGTATGACATCTAGTTAGTAGGTACGACGTCTAGCCAGTGAATCATACTGTGCCACATGGAACCTCCTCGGTGTGCCATGTGGAACCCCTCTATCCCTCCTCTGGATTGAGCTAATAATTTACTAAAATTATATGGTGGGGGGATTTGACCCCCCCACCTCTCAGGCACAATACATAGGCTTGGTCGTTGCACCCAACAACCATCGCTTAACCAAGTATGGGTGATGGTTTTTTTTGTTGATTAAGTCAGATAAATTTAGTTTTAAAACAAATGGCGGTGGGGGTCGAACTCTCGACCACCCCACCACCAAAATCTATATCTGCCAACGAGCCACTAAGTGGCTTTAACAATATATATGCATCGATTTATTTTGAGGAAGATTTAAAGCTGAATTTTCCCAATTCTAAAAGTTTAACCCCTATATTTTGAGAGGAAAATATCCCAATAGTTGTAAAAGATTAAAATAAATCTTGAGAAGCCCAGAAATACCAATTTTAAAGGGGCTAAATAATTTGATAAAGATTATTAAAGGGGGTATTAGTGATTTTTATGTAAATAGGGGGGATTATGAAGGATTTTATTGTAAAAATGGGAGATAGGGGAATATTTTGTAATCATTTGGTTATAAACCAAATTGGGCAATTTTTTTGTATAAAAGGGGTGGAATGGGCTTGTAAGGGAGATAGGAAATTAGGTGAATTCTTGGGAACTATAGGGGGAATTTGTAAAATCTCTGTGCAAATGGTGGGAAAATTATGCCAAATTGTTTGTACTTGAAGGAGAGAAGATATTGTCATTTTCCTTGTTGATTGAGAAGGCTTTGGAAGATTTCTTGGATCAAAATTGAAGGATCGGTCACTTTGTTGGAGAGGGACCCGAAGACATAGCCAGTTGGAAAACTCTGTTATCAATTTTCTATCTTGTCTTCTCTTTCCCATTTCTCAGATTTTGTTATTTCCTTTATTCATTTTAAAATCTATTCAAGCATTTGATGTTAAACATTTCAATTATGTTAACTCACTTAATCGTTGTAATAGTTAAGCATTTGTAGCAATTGTCATAGATCCTAATTCAGATCATATAGACTTTGAACACCATCTAAACTTCTCAGTGCTCATAGACTTAGTTAAAGAATCAACAACATTCATCAAAGTATCTACCTTAACTAGCTTCACCCTACCATCATTGACCATATCTCTATCAAAATGATATTGTACATCAATGTGTTTGGTTGTGGCATGAAATGTTGGGTTCTTAGCTACACATATCACACTTTGAATATCACAATAAATTGTCACTGCACCTTGTTTTATTCTAATACTTGAACACATTCTCTTAAGACAAATGACTTCTTTACAAGCATGCATAGCTGCCATATACTTAACTTCAGTATTGGAAAAAGCAACCATAGCCTGCCTCTTACTCATCTAACTAATTGCACCACCAAATAATGTAAACACATAAGCACCAGTAGATTGTCTACTATCAACACCACCTGCGTAGTCTAAATCCACATAACCATGAATATCAAGGGAAATCTTGTCTTCAGTCAAATTAATATGATAACACAAGGAATAATTTGAGGTATTGTGGAAATATCTGAAGAATCTCTTAACAACATCCCAATGAACTCTACCAGGATTAGACATATATCTAGAAATAGCTCCCACTACTTGGGCAATGTATGGTCTAGTACAAACCATAGCATACATCAAACTTCCAATTGCAATCTGGTAAGGTGCTATACTCATCTCTTTCATCTTTGATGGTGATGTTGGACAATCTAAAATAGATAAATTTGTTCTAGATGAAAAGGGAAGACACAATGGTCTATAATCCTACATGTTAAACCTCTGTAAAATTTAATTGACATACTTACTTTGGACAAGCCATAGCTTTCGTTTCACTCTAGCTCATCTAATTTCCATCCCAAGAATGTGTCTAGCTACACCAAGATATGTCAATTCAAATTTAGGTACACATTGATATTTTAGTTCTAAAATCACACCTTTCTCTTTTCCAATAAATAACATATCATCAACATATAGTGCAATAAGCAAAAAATAATCACCATCATTTTCATAATAAACACAATGATATGATTTAGAACTCTCAAATCCCAAACTCAACACATATGTCAAATTTTTGGTACCACATCCTAGAACTCTATTTTAGGCCATACAAATATTTCTTCAATTTGCAAACCAATTTAATTTTACTTTTCACCACATAATGCTCTAGCTATGTGTTGGGTGAAAATTATGTAATCCCTTTTAATAGATTACACGACCTTGATTTCAACCACAACTGTGTGAGATGTAATCTCTCCTCTCAAAAAGGGGAGGCACCCTTCTTACTGCCTACTAAAACTAAGTAAAAATAATTAAGTATTCACAAAATATACACTACAATTAAGAGATGGGGGTGTGTGACGTTCATACTTCTCTCTTTTTTCAGAAAATATGTTTTACAATGCTTCACGGTTGGTAGTTTTGATTTGATGCAACTTTAAACTTAAAACAAAGCAGTAATTCTAATATCTCTATCTTGTCAAAGCAAATCTTAGAGATACCGGCATAATAATAATAAACAATAAAATAAGAATGAAAAGCTCATGAAGGCACAACGTCATTATGTAGATTTTCACCAATGGATCCTTGAGATATGTACTGAGTGTCAAATTAGAAGCACAAATTCTTCTAGATACAACACAAAAATTCCACGAACAACGTGAATAAATACAAGCGCAAATTCTTGTAGAGAATTCACCAATAGTTACTCAAGCATAAACAAAAATTAAAATAAAGAGTGCAACACAAAGGTTACACAGATTTATTCAAATCCCTTCAGATCTCAGTTACTAATCACCACCAATTTTGATCAAGCCATAAAAGAATCGATTCCAACACAAAGTCTGGTATGCAACTTTCTTCTGTATTGATCAAATTTAGATTCAAAAAGATGAACACAATGTTTCATATATTTGCTTCAAAATGTGCAACACTTCATTGCAAAAGATTCAAGATCCCATTACAAAAGAATTCCCTCCTATTTATAAAAGAGAGGGAAGAGAAAATCTAGGAAAGTAGATGAGAAAAATTAGGAAAGTTAGGTGAGCTAATTTAGGAAAATCTCACCTAACAATTAAAGTTATTAAAAGATGTTGTCCATCTTTTTGGGAAAACATCTTTGTTTTTAAATGTAATTACATCTCGATAAAATCCATGTAAGATGTCGAGAACTATTTACAAAATGTGTAAATGAAAGCAAAAACTATCTAACACTAAAGATGAAAAAAATTATTAATGGTTCCTTGCATTGGGCGTGGAAGTCTTCATATTTCTTCTTTGTCTCAAGGACGAATGCCTCATTTGGACCAATAGTGTAATCCATAATAGTGTGAAGTCGAGTGATTGATCTTTTGGAAAATGAGTGAATCTTCTTGCACCTATCAAGATGCGTCTTGAGATTATCAAGAGAAATCCATATGTCACAAATTATATGCATGGAGGTCTTTGAAAAGCTTGCATCCTCTACTTGCTTCATGATGGCTTCCTTGTAGATCTGTGAAAGTTCATTGGTTGAAAGGAAAATATGATCTTCATCAAGGAGCTTACTTGGTAACTCCTTAACTCCATTTTCAAGGATAACAGGATGTCCTTCGAAATCTTCTTGTACTTGGTGGATATCATTGATAAGAGGCTTGACCACTTGAATGCAATGCTCGAGGGATTCTCTTGCCTCCACACATTTCTCTTTGTCGGGAATTACCCCAACTTCCACCAACTTACTTAGCTTTGCCTCTTTCATTCGTGACAAAAATGAGAGGCATTTCTCAATTTCTTTTTTCTCTTGAGGAAGTGTGCTTTCTTCTTTATCAAGCTATGATTTTAGCTTGGCTATCTAAGTGGCCTTCTCATCTACAACAACTATGAATTGAGAACCATGTTCTATTATTTCATCAATGAAATCATACAACACTTTACCTTTAGAGGCCTAAACTTCTCTACCTTTTTCATTGTTGGGTCCTCAAGGCTTACCATAGCCAACAATTGTACATTTCCTGAAGAGCCTACTAGTCTCCTCAAAAAAGATGCATAACACTCGACCTTCTCTTTGTACATATTTCGGGCTTGTTCCATCTTGTCAAGCCTTCCTGCTAAGGTGTCCAGGACCACCTATGCATTTTCCTTTGCAATTTCATTTGTCACTTTTCCTAGCTGGACTCTTGTGACTATGCAGTTCTCCATGTTTACATCACCTTCCTCTTGCAGGGGTAGACCAATTTCTACAAATTTATGAGCAGTTTTGTCAACATGAATCCTTGAATGTACCTTCACCTTTTTCTTCCCCTTGGCTTTTGGAGGGGATATCTCTTCAAGATTGAGCTATTCTAGAGAGATCATTTGTTTCTTTTGCTTTGATACTTAAGAGACCAACCAAGGAGGAAGGGAGGAAGTATGTGCTTCTTGACTCACCATCAACTCTTGCGTCATAGCTACTTCTGTAGAAATGATTAGTATGGTAAAAATCAAGGTAGTATCTATCATGATTGCTCCAGTAGACTACACACCAAGTTGAATCTACAAAGACTTATTGATAAATTTGTCAAATTTAGCTTCATATGAAACATCAAAATATGGAGATGACAAACTTGGGATGGACGAGGGAGAGCTTGACAAGATATCAACAGTCTATAGATTTGAAACTACAGGGGGAGTGGGAAGGATAGTTGATGCTACAGGGGGATGAGAAACGTCCACTGTATCTATGGTAGATGTGGGAGGAGGAGAAGTAGGAAGAGGAGGTGGAGTGTTAGGATTGGGAGGTGTATGAGGAAAATTTGAAGTTATAGGTGATAACGTTCGGGGAATATCTTCAACAATGTTCTCATGAGGAGATAGTTGTTGTTCATCGTCATGCCCAAGCTCCTCCTCATTACCTTCCTTTTCTCCTTCATCTTTTCCAAATTCCTCTTCTTCTATAGCCTCTTCTTTTGATGTAGACTCTTCTTCTTTAGATTCTTCAGTCTCATTAGACTCTTCTTGTTTGGAAGTTTGTTCCTCAGAAGCAAGCTCTTTTCCTTCTACATGTGTAGGTTCAGATTATGTTACCTCTTATTATTCAATAGCCTATGTAACTTTCTTTCCAATAGTGAACTTGATTCTAGGACCTCTTCAGGAAGAAGAGGAAATAGCCGCTTGTTTTTTCTTTGAGTTGGTGATTGGTTGTTGACTGGTTTCTGCTCTTGGTACTTCTCCTTTTGATTCGGTCTTGAAAGATTTCATTTGGAAACCATGTTTATGAAACCATTCTACTATGTTGTGCAAGATGGGAGCAATCCTTTCCCTGATAGAGATACTTTCCTTTATAAACTATTGAATCGAAGGTAAGGGCCTTTTAGCAATCTCATCTTCTTCATAAGCAGAGTTTAGGATGTCGACGAGATCTTCGAAATCCTTTGGTAGATCAACCACACCCAGTTCTTTGATTTGCTCTATTATTTTAGCTTGCAAAATTCCATTTTATGGATGTCTTCTTCATCCCTACAATCAACCCATATGTCTTAGAAATGATAGACATGCATGCGATCCTTTTTCAAATTTCTCTTCACATCCCGGTAATCAAAGTCAAATCTATATTTGTATGTCCCAATAGTTACGATCTGCATCTCTGCATAGACTGACTTTTCCTTTTGTACACTATGAACAATATACCTTCCAATTGTTATCGGGAACTTGAAACCTAGTTTGTGAATTCTCATGCATTCCTTGTGAACTGATATCAGTTGTCTGCACAACTCCATGAGTATCCACTTATCTGAGGGATATCTAGGCAACATGTAAGGGCACCCAATATAGCAACCTACCCTCATATATGTGAAAGTTGGAAATTACAAAATGATACAAACCTTACTTACCACTTTGTATGCCTCATCTAACACCCTCTTCTTTTTTAGAGTGAGATCAAAACTAAACAACAGAGGTGCAAAGAAGGCATCTTTCACCCTTCTGAAATAATGAAGACGTTCCTTCAGTTTAAATTGATAAAAATATTCATACACAGGTATAGAATGTCATTTTCCATTTGTAGATAGCCCTGGAAATTGCCTCATCATAGCAATAACATACACCAAATAAGAAGTCATGTATAACTTCAGAGTGGTTGGCACATTTATCAATTGCTCATGAATTTCATCATTGATTTGGGTTCCCCAATCAATATGAGATTTCTTTCTCTTGATGATCTGAATGTATTCATACATCCACTCCTAAAAATGAGATGACTCAGGCAATCCTTTAACCCTGCTCAAGAGAGTAATCATATCCCTGACATCCTCTTTAAAGTCACTTCAAGGAAGCCCCTTTGGCCATCTTGAGATAGTGGGCCTAGGTGTTTTCAACCATTGGTTGTTAATCAAGTTTTTAGCCTTAGTTGGATTTGCATCATAAACCTCTTGTGCATGTTGCATTGAAATCTTTGTGTATTTTTCCATGTGGGGAACCTGTAAAACTATGTCAAATAATTCAGGATCGAGTCTCATCATGACTTGTCTGAAAGAGTCTATTACACTTCTGCTATCTCTGATGTAGTGAGATGCAACCTGGATAACAAACATCATATTATGAACAAAAGTCAGGAATGTGGACACCAGGTGCAAATCTCTATGGACAATGGCTCTGAAGCTATTTTCCAAGGGATTTTTCTCAATTCTCTTTACAAAGTCTTCAAGGTCCTGATGACCAACTTTGGTGTCCTTAATTTCATCCACCTTTGAGATTACCATGGTAGGCAGAAAGAAACCCTGGTATTTCTATTTAATTTTTCCCTCTTTCTTAGAAGATGATAGAGGCTTCTTTGCTGTCATCTAGAAGAACTAGAATTAAAAGATATCACCTTTGGGATCACCTAACGAGATCTTGAGAGAAACTGCAGAAATAGTGAATCAACAAATGTTAGGAGAAAAAGAAACATTGGGAAGTGTGAAGAAAGCAAGCAACTTGGAGCAAGCATGAAATGAGAAATTTTGCATGGAAAATAGAGCATGGGTGAAGAAGCGGGGTTTAGAGTGAAAGCAAAGTTATTTTAGAGCTTAAGAAGGAAAAACTGCTTTTTATGTAGGAGTGCTGAAAAATTGCACTCCTACACTTGGGATAATGATTTACATGTAGGGGCACTAATTTTTAGTGCTCCTACATGTAGGCTGCATGTAATATGTAAGAAGTTTCAAGGCACTAAAAATTAGTTCCTTGACATTTGGAGTATAGTGCAATATCATGCTTGAGCGCTGAAAAATTAACACTCGAGCATGTCTATGTTAGTTTGATTTTTATGCTCGGGTGCTGATTTTCAGTGTTCAAGCATTTATTTCATCATTTAGAATCAAATGCATAAGTGTATAATTTCACCACTTCTACATGTGTTTGGAATAGATACTCCATGTAGGAGCAGTGATTTTCACCGCACCTACATTTGGAGTTTGTGAAAAATCACCTAAGTACAAAGTTAGAAAAAAATGCCGCTTCTACATTTGGAGAAAGGGTAGACCTATTGTTTGAGCGGTGATTTTCACCACTCACAGAATTTTGAAGAATGATCCTCCTTGAACAATGAAACATCATTTTTTTCAAAATGTGGACACCATAATTTTCATCACTTGGTGAGTTATGCAAACCTAGTGAGAAACTATGGAAAGAGAAAAGATAGAGAAAAAGACGAAGACAACATCAAGACCAGGGCACAAAGTAAAATGTGAAAAAAAGAATGAAGTGCAAGGCATGATTTGAAAAGGGGAAAAAACACATAAAGATATTTAAGAAAACACAGGGTGTGAGTCACTTTCACAAAATCAAACAAGCTACGTACAAAAGAAACACAAAGAGTAGGGTTTCAAAAATTTAAAGGAGAGGAACGACAACGAAGTAGAAAGAATGAAACATACCTGGTGAAAACTATAAACCATAGCTCGAAGCTTGAAAGATCTTCAAATGCAAGTTTTCAAGAGTTGGAAAAACATCCAACGCGTAGAGGAGGAGGAAAGGCAAATCAAAATGAGAGAAGATTAACTAAAAATCACTTTTAAGTTATTTAAAATTTTCATTAATGCAACACAAAAATGCATTAATGAAGGCGTTTATTATGGTGCAAAAGATGCACGAGTGGTGATTTCTACATATTGTGCATGTATGAACTTGACAAAAAGAAAAATGCACTAGTAGTGAATATCACCACTTGTGCAATTTTAGCTAAGGAAAAAAAGTGAAGGAGTGCTGATTTTTAGCTTTCCAACACTTGGAGTTTAAAATTTCACTAAGGCACATGTAGGAGTGTTGATTTTTCAATTCTCCGACATGTTTCACAAATTTTACTAACTCCCAAAAGTTGAGAGTTCATGAAGATACTCATTTCGAAGCTCTTTGAGAGACAGATGGGGGGAACACTCAAACAGATTATTTGAGGTGTCAGACCACACATTGAGGTGAATTGAAATTTTCCCCATTTGGCATGCTTGAAGTACACAAAACTACAAAATAGACAAGTTTCATAGTGAGGTTATCCGCGAATTGAGCACTGCTAGATTCTATGATAACACTATGTCTTATAAATATCCTCCTCCAAGTCACCATGAAGGAAATCAGTTTTCACATCTATTTGCTCAAGCTCTAAATCATAAGCAGTAGCAATAGAAAGAAAAAATCTAATGAACGCCATTTTTTGCATCAAGAGAAAATATATCACCATAATCAACACCCTCAACTTGAGAGTAACCTTTCACAACCAATATTTCTTTGTACTTCTCAATACCTCCATATGGACCAATATTTTTCATGAACACCCATTTGTAGTTCTAATAGGTTTTTGTCCTTTTGAAAATTGTACAAGATCCCATGTATCATTCTTTCTCAAATATGCCATTTCTTCATCCATAGCAATCTTCTAGGATTCTACATCATTCATACTTAATGCCTCTTCTATAGATTTGGGTTCATCCATGTTAGTAATGAAAGAAAAAATATATTTCCAATCATCAGGTGAATACCTTTTAGGAGGTTATATATGCCTTGTAGACCTACAAACAAGCTAAGTTGGAGGTTCTTCCTCTTTTGAATATTTAGATCTATATGAGCTCTCCTCAACTTATTATCTATCCATGGACCTTGATTTAACTTTCTCAGGTGTAGAAGGAAATTGAATCACATCTCCTTGTTTGCTTTGTTTTGGCTATAATGTAACAAAACAAGGATTATTTTCTCTAAAATAACACTTCTACTATATATTACCTTAAGTGCAATAAGAAGGCCTAGTTTCTCTAAAAACTAATACTTCTACTATATATTACCTTTTGTGCAATAGGATCCCAAAGCTTGTATAATTTCACCCCATAATTGTATCCAATGAAGATACATTTCAAAACCTTGTTCTCCAACTTTGTTCACTTCTCCTTTGGAACATGTGCATATGCCTCACAACCAAAAACTCTAAGATTTATTAATGAAGGCTTGTGACTTGACCATGCCTCTATAGGTGTCTTATCAACAAGAGTTGATGTAGGAGACCTATTAATTAGGTAACAAGTAGTTGCAACAATTTCAACCCAAAATATTTTTTCTAGACCAACACCACTCAACATACTCCTAGCCTTCTCCATCAATGTCCTGTTCATTCTTTCTACAAATCCATTTTACTTTAGAGAACACAAATTTTTATTTTATCTATTAATACCACAATCTTTACATAATCTATCAAAATCATTAGAGAAAAATACACCACCATTATTAGTCCTCAAACATTTTATTTTCATTCTAGTTTGCAACTCAACCATTACTTTAAATTCTTTAAATCAACTAGAAACTTTAGATTTACTCTTTAAAAAATATACCCATGTCCTTCTACTATAACCATCAATAAATGAAACACAAAATGTGGATTTTCCAATTGAAGGAACATCTACAGACCAAACACATCAAAATGAATAAGATACAATACACCACAAGATTTATGAGAACTCAAGTAAAATTGAATGTGGTTTTGTTTTCTATAAATTCAATGATCACAAAAATAAAATTCAAGATTACAATTAGACAAACCTTCAACAAGGTTTTTATTTTCAAGGTCCTTAGATCCTTTTCTCCAATGTCCAAGTCTCTAGTGTCATAACATAGTTTTCTCTATAGGTAACTTTGATTTAGAAGAAAGAGCACCCTTGTGTACCCAAAATCCATGACCATTTGTTGAAGATGAAACCCTCACTCTTCCAAAGGAGTAGCCACAAAATTAATTTTCACAGAATTACTTTTCCACTCAATAGTGAATGCATCAAGCTTATATAATGTGCCATATATGACACCACTAGCAATCACCATAGCACCTCTAACCATCTTGCATCTTGCATTATAAAATACTACCTACACACTTACATCTATTATGTTTCTCACAAATTAAAAATTTCATGCTAATCCAAGGATATGAAACACACCATTAATCCTTTTCAAACTTAGAATCATATGTAATCAAATATATTCCTTTTCTTCTTCTTTTCTTCTTTGTAGTCCTTATGAATATGTCCAAGCTTACCGTAGTTCCAACAAATAACTTTGGACTTACCGGGAGACTTAGATCTTCCCTTAGACTTGGATTTATCACACTTATCATTCTTCTTGCATTTTTCCTTAGGTTTTCCATGAATATTTAGGGCCTCCTTGGATACATTCCTCCTCATCTCTTTAGAAAGAAAAGAACCGACCACATCTTTAGTCTTCAAGATAATAGAAGTACTCCCAATATCCATAACAAGATAATCCCACGAATCGAGCAAAGAACAAAGAAAGATCTAAAATTTCTCCTCCTCATCCATTTTGACACAACTAATTCCAATTGAGCCACCAACATATTGAATGATTCCAGGTGGTCTATAATTAGTCCAAAATCTTCTATTCCAAGGAATATAATTTCTTCCTCAAGAAAATATTGTTCACTAAAGATTTGGCTTGATACATCTCACCAAGTTTCTTCCATTATTTTTGTGTAGAGGTCTCTTCATGGGCATTGATTAAAATAGAGTTTTTCAAGCATAATCTGATTAGAACCTTGGATTTACAATCCATAACATGATATTGCGAAGCCAAAGTAGGATTTGCAAGCCTTGAAACATTCTCATCAAAAACATCCCACAAATATCGATCTATCAAAATATCCTCCATCTTCAACTTCCATATTTCAAAATTATTTCCAAAAAATTTATCCACCTCTATTCTCCTTGATGAACTTTCCATACAAAAATTCTTGCAACAAGATCACAAAGTATCTTCTACACAAGCTCCCACTCAAATATGAATTAGTTCAAAAATCCAACAACCCACAATTGAAACCAAAGATGATCAGACTTTGATACCATTTTTAAGGAAGCTAAGTTAGTGGAACAACTTCCTACACTAATCCTGATAGGATAATAATGCTAAAATATACAAATATTTTCAGCAGTTACAAAAACTTAAAAAGAAATAAATATAAATATCATGCATACCGCAACACAGTAATTTACATGGGGAAAACCCTTTCAGGAGAAAAGCCCCACACTAAAAAAACCACCCAATATATTATTCAAAAATCATAAAGATTACAATATACTTGTAGAGCAAGCATCTCATAGGAGTATCACCAACCAGAGATCTAGAGACAATATGACCACTATTAGACTCTTAGAATACATCACACACTATCCAGTCGTAATACAACACCCTCATAAAATAGGGTTACCTTCTAGGGTAAGAAAATCCAATAAAATATCTACTGCCAAAACTGAGACCTAATGATGAATGGTCTAGATTTGCAATATATCATTAAATTAATGTATGTCGACAGTTTAATATATTTTAAATTTCTTTTGTAAGACACTCACAATTTTCTCCACCCTGTGCTCCCATTGTAGATTGCACCTATCAATGTAAATAGCATAAATATCTTAAATATATCCTATCAACAATAAACCTTATATAATTACAAGGTTGAGACACATTTTCCCAACAAGGTTAAGTATGCTAATTGGTATTCCACCACAAATTTTAATTAGAGAGAAAATCTTGATAGAGGATAAGGTTGGCAAGCCAGAATATTGGTTTCATTCCCTAAATTTCAAGAAGGAAGTGATATATAAAGCTCAAAATGATTGCTTAAGAATTGAAATTTATTTAAAAGAAAATTTTGAGGGTTGTTTTACATTTTTGGAGGAACTTATAGGAAAGAGAATTTCAAAAGATAAAATGGACATTAATATTTTGAAGAAATTATAGAAAGATAAAATTTTCACTGATAAGATTCTTCATTTACTAAAGATCATCTAGAAGAAGCATCTATGTTCCTAAACATAATTCATATATTCAAGGAGTCACAAGGCAATTGGACCAAATTGATAAAATCATTTTTATGTTGAGTTGGTCACCTTGGTATATAGAATAAATGTGATTCTCACGTCTCCCAATGAAGACCTTAATGGGATCATTTTCATATTCCTAGAATATGCCAAAAGGGAAAAGGATGCAAGACGAGTTGCAATTGAGGATGATCTACTTTGAGATCAGTGCCAAATATTTTTTAATGAAAAACTACCATGCCTAGCCAAGTTTTCCTAGAGCTTTGTGCCAAGGTTATTATTTGGAACATTTATTGAATGCAATGTAAAGTACCCTAATATATACCACCCTAGTTAGGATAGATTTAGAACTTTGATTGAAAATGAATCTTAGCCTTTCATTTGTATTTGAAAATCTATAAAAGACTATGCCTTTTTCATTGTAAAGAGAGAAATTGTAATTGTTGCAGAAATACTACCAAAATTAATATAAAAATTCATCTTTATGAATCATTTTGTATTCAAAATTTGAATGTTAGCATGGTTGTACATATATTTTCAAGATCTATCTTTGAAATTAGTTTATTTAATTTGAAGATTCGTTAGAATTGATATTGATAGAGTTCCAGGTTCATACCATTTGACTCTTGTTGATTATAACTTCCAGTGTATGGTTAATCTGATCTACTTATGTTTAAGTTCAATTATGAATTTTTGATTAAATTGAATTGATTTAATGAGTTTAATTAATGATTTATGATCTAAAAATCTTAATATTTCCATTGAAATTTGTATCTATTTTTTTTATTTGTGTTAAAATGGTGAAGAAAAATTAGGTTTTATGGAGCTTATCCATTGCTTCCAATTAATTTTTCAGTTCTAGGTTAAATTAGGTTCTCTACACCCTAGTCCTTTTAAATTTTATTTGAGGTGAAAATTTTAAAATATAAAAATTAGAGTTGAAAAGATAAATCAAAGATTTGATGCCTCTAAAAAAATCAAAGATTATTCAGGAGAAGATTGCAGAAATCTAAGTCTGAGTGTAGAAAAAGAATTTTTAGTTTTTAGAAAGTGTAAGTCCCTTTTTGATTACCAATGATATCACATCAATTTCATTGAGTTATCCAAGACACTGTCAAGAATTGACTACCAAAAAACTTTGGGTTAGATTATTTGAGTTATCAAATAAGATTTCCTTTCAAGAGAGAATAGGATACCTAGTGCATTTTATTCTATGTTGAAGAGTGAAAAAAACACTTGTCAACAAATGCTTCAAGGGAATATAGGACTTAGGATATCTGTTGGGATTAAGGTTTCTCAACTTTAGAGTCCTAAAATTGATTTAATTTGATGTATTTATTTTTATAATTTAAATGCCTATGGTGTCATGTCACTAATTGGGACCCATCGGCTAGGTGGCATCCTCGTTGGAGGTGACTGGATGCCACATCATCATCCCAAGTGGACATAGGCATCCCACTTTGGAATCTATGACATATGATAGATTATATGACATGTCATAAGGCATCTTTGAATGCATAGGTGAAAGTTGGTGCTCAAGTTGGGTTATGAAAAGATGTAAGAGAATCAACTATTTTTAGCTAGTTATGACAGATTCTCTTACAATTGTAAGTGTTGTCAACTATGACAGATTCTATGACAACTGTAAGATGTGTAAGGCATCTTTCATAGCCTATTTTTAGCATATTCTAGGCATCCAAGCTTGGAAGAAGACTATTTGCATGTTTGACACTTGGAAGGGGTGTAAGGGAATATGTTACATGTGTCCAAATGCATGTCTAAGGAATTGAATATTGTGGCTTTTGGATTTGGACGACCCTCACCTTCTAGATGCTTCTTGAAGCTTGTAACACTCTATTTATTGAGTTCCTTGAGTTGTAGAATGCATAGTTTGTTTGCAGGTAACGAAGTGCTACCGATATCACTCCAAAATAGGTGTTTGTTTCAAAGAACTTGTGTAGAAGCTTTGTACTTGGATTGTATTGTATCTCCTATTTGAAGAAATATAGAAGTAATATTATTTTGGAGGGTGGGGATATTTACCTCAAAGGGTTTTCCCCACGGTAATCTTGGTGTCACTATTTTATGTGTATACTTGTTGTTCTATTCCTTTATTCTTTATGTGCTTCTCTTATTGTAATTGTTAAAGGTGTTAAAAGAAAATCTCGTAACTCTCCCCTACTTAGATTAGTGTAGGAAGCTATTTCCACTCACCTGGATTCCTTTCAATATCATCAAAAGCAACTATTCTTATCTAGAAATTTGGTAGCTATTACATCCAGTTCCCAAAGTTCACATACATCCAGGTAGGAGTGTATGATGGATATCCATACAATATGCCCAAGTATGTAGATGATAAGCTCATCTTGATTGAGATTTGCAAACAAATTAGAGTGTTCAAAAAAATATAAAAAATTAATGAGGAAAGCATAGATTTCATTTCCTATTCACCTAGGTCATTATAGGTGTAACTCTTCTACTGATGCTCAAAATGTTAAGTGATTATTGGAAAATTTAAACATGTAGTTTCACACCATGAGAGTCTCATTTGATAGTAAGAACTATGTTAATATAACTTATATTTTAGTATAGGTTTTATGTTTTTATCATTTCCCCTAAATTGAAGACTTTTGAGAAGGTTTTGAAGATTATTATGAAGTGTGGAAGAGAGATTGGATGAGATTCACTTTTAAGTAGATTAAAGATTTCAAGCTTGGTTGGGATGTAGAAGCGATTGAAGATGATGAAATAGATTTGATTGATCCCATATATTTTGAAAATATTTAGATACAACCTTTACCACCTATTTCTTGGGTGGATGAAGAATTCAAGTACATTGATGAGAGAACCACTCAAATTCTCAAGAGATCAGAAGATTTGGTTAGGATGAAAGTCATCAAAGCCACAACCCCAATACTGTCAAGTAAAGATGATTCATCAAGGATGAAAAATGACAAACAAGAAGGTTATTCCTCTTCCTCTCCCATTTCTCAAGCTTCTATTATAATCACCAGTTCTCAAAAAAGCATGCAAGGAGGTGGTAATGATGAAGACCCTTCTAAAAAGAAGGATTTCAAAAATATATGTGGGGATGATCTAAAAATTAGGAAGAAGAGGTCAAAGCAAAAAGAGAGGACATTGAATACTATATGAGAAGAAACCAAAGAGAGAATCTATGAACACTCAAGGTTATCCTAGTGGTGAGGAGCAAGTCTTAGCTATTTCTCCTTTGTTCTTATTATATATCCTCATCATGATGAATCTTATTCTCCTCCTATAACAAAGCCTTCATCTTTGTTGAATACTAATGCAATTATAGAAGATACTTGTTTTCAAGTTGTCTCTAATCCACCTACGTCATTTGATCTATTGGCTATGAACATCCCGAATTCTTTACAAACTCATGCTACTTCATGGTTACAACAGAAATTAGTAAAGAAAAGGAGTGTCACTCAACTAGTGATTCCATAATTTGATACAGTTTCCAACCTAATTCAAAGATCTTCCAAGGAAAGGAAAACCAAATTTACATCAAGGTTGATAGTTGATTCTTCATCTAGGAACATGTGCATTGAAGTAACTCAACCTATTTTAGATAAAATTATGGATGAAGTTGATGAAAGTGGTTTTAATATCACTAAGTTAGATCTTGGCCCTTCAACACATGAGGGTGATATTCACAACTTTCAGGTGTCGACAACCAAGTTCACTCAAAGGATAGAGAAAAATAATCACACAAAGGATCAAATCAAATATCATGTGCAAGTTTTGGCCTCTTATCTTAGGTCCAATATGGATACATCAGCCTTACCCATAGATTTGGTCCTCGCTTAAAAAATTCCTATTTTTGAAGGAATCATTTAGAAGGAAGTTATAGAGAGTGTGCAAAAATACCAACCATATGGAAAGGTAACCAAGAAATGGGTGGATCAAATGAAAGAAGCTTTAAATTTCATTTAGTAAACTAAAAAAAATTTTGGGTAGGAAAATTTCCAGGAGGAAGAAGTTGTAAAGGAGCTAAGAAGGATGAGAGAAGAAGAGTTAGTGTGGTAGGGACTTTTGAAAGACGTCTAGGAGATAAATCAAATAGATGTTGATATTTTAATCACTAAGAGGATTTTCTTGAGGATTGAGGAGAATGAATATGATATGTGGTTTTAGAGTGTGGAATAGAAGCTTGTGACTATTAGTTAGATTTTGAAAAAACAAGAGAAAATTTTGGTGATTTGTGAATAGATAAAAATAAAGGTTCAAGATGATAATGTATCAGTAAGTATTGATACATTGGAAAGAGGCAGAATCCAGGACCTAAATGTTTAGACTGTCAAAAGAAAATTTGAAGACATGATCAATGTAGAATTGCTCAATAAGAAAGTTTTAGTGTGGAGATGATGAAGAGGTTGAGAAAAATTTATTCCACTCTTGATATGTGTAATGGTTGTACACCTAATTATCTCCAAAGTTTAGAAGAGATTAAAAAAACATGATAATTAGATATTGAGGATAAGCAATGTGATCGTCCCTAGAAATGATCTTATGACCCAAGTCATCAAGCAATTTAGGATATTTAGAGTAAAATCTTCCCATCCGAGTAACTTTTAGCACATAGGACTTCTACAAAAGGCATAAAAGGTGATACAAATGGGAGAAAAGGATTTTCTCAATTACTTCAATTGTACTAATTTTCTTCTTAAATTCTTGTCATAAGTCACTTATTATGTTTCAATGTCATCTCTTGTAAAATGTGTATTTCTATCTTATATTTGTAAAAGGTTAGAAAATAAGCCTTCTTCGTGGGAAATTCAAGATATTTTAAACAAACAGAATTATTTTATTTGTCTCAAAAATTACAAAGCTATTTACCTAGGTAGTTATAAGTTAGTTATGAATTAGTTACTAGGAAAATCCTATATAAACAAGGCTTATGTTATTGTAAAGGGAATTTTTTATACTCTCACAAATTTGCATAAGGTATTTGTAGAATTGTATAATTTTACAAAGTAATAAAAATAATATATAAAGGTGCATTCATGGTATTTTCTATGTGTCATTGTTAAGATTTTTGTATGTTAAGTTAATGATAAACTTTATAATCCTAAATCTTGTTTGTGAATAAGAATATTCAATATTCAATAAAGTACATTTGGGACATATTTAGTTCTGAGTATCTCAATTTAAATTTGTTCTTATTTGAAATCTACAATCATTATGAAGTTTGTATGAGTGGTATCAAATCTTTATAATGCATTTGTTTAATTTTTAAGAAAATTGGAGAACCCATAATAACACTTGTACATTTATTGTTGGGGTTTATTTTCATTTTAGTTAAGTATATTAAAAAATCCAAATAAGATCATATTAGGGAGTTGTACCTCTCAAACACAGAGGAAGATTATAATTTCATAAGCAATCTCTCCAACAGTTGGAATATTTTTTTCACTTTCCATTGAGCAAGTCACATAAAATTTCAAGTGATAATTTTTTTTGGCAACAAACCTTAAGCTAGTCTAAGTCTTGTGAGTTCATCCCAATAGCACTTGATCACATGTATGTTCTCTCCTTGTGTTTTGTGTGATCTTGGAGATCACAACCACCAAGAGTCTCTTTCCCTTTAGGAGGCCTAATTGGGTATTTCATCACCCCAAGGGACAACCTTAACAACATATTTTGGTGAGCTATAGAAAGGGGAAGAGTGAAATTTTTACCTCAAGGAGTGGCCATTGTCATGTTTGGTTGAGCCCCAAGATCCTCAATCCATTGAAACATAGAAGTTAAGAGTCTGAGAGAGACCCTCCTAGCTCAAGCATTTGTAGACGAGCCTTTTGTTCATAAAATCTCCCCTAATTCATTTATATAGTGTCCTAAGGACTTCATTTTTTTATTAGTGTGGTGTAATGGATGTGTATTGTACCTTAAATCTACTCATGATGTACCTCTAGGTGTTGAGAAAAAAATCACTAGGGTGAAGCTTGTAAGTGCTCCTCAGTAAGGGACTTCATGTGTACATAGTTGTCCCTATCTATCCTTCATTTAGTAGATTTTTTTATCCTTATTTTGTGATCCTACACTAAGTGTCACATCCACCTAAATAAATTTAGGCAATGTGAGTA
Source organism: Sequoia sempervirens (assembly GCA_007258455.2). Taxonomy (NCBI): domain Eukaryota; kingdom Viridiplantae; phylum Streptophyta; class Pinopsida; order Cupressales; family Cupressaceae; genus Sequoia; species Sequoia sempervirens. The sequence continues at coordinate 93,923 of VDFB02086178.1, read as the reverse complement.
TGTTTGGTATTTTTTTATGTGCTAAACTAGTACTTGTTTTAATCTTACAATATAACACATATGCAACCAATTATATTTTTGCTTATTTTTTGCTAAGTAATTTTGCCAAAAATCCAACCAATCAAAAAATTGTCATCCATTTAACTCACCCCTCTCGATTTTTGATTAATCTGCTTTGCTAAAATTTCTAACCATCCAATAGTACAAAATCATTAAGTTATCTTTTGGTAGTCTTGTCATCAAATCAAAAGATATATTTGGTTATTTGGTAGCTTCTTTTTCCTTTATTCAACCAGTGTTTTTCCTTCAAAAATTTGTTAACTTCGGTTCATCAAATGTGTGTCTCAATCGGTAAATCCATATTTTTTCTCAATGAATTTGTCTTACCTTTGAAATCAACATCCAAATATCCAAAATTTGTTGAAATATAGTTTAGTGTTTCTATCCATAGATCAATGAATTTTCTATGTAGTTCGGTAGATCCATTCCCATGAAAAATATAGAGATTAAAATCAAAGGTTAAAACATAAAAACTTTTTGAATTTGTTATCCCAACTTGATGAGGTCATAACTTCTAACTCATTAGGAAAAATATAGACTTCTATACATTGTTGGAAATATCTCAAAGAGCTCTAGTTTTAGTCCCTTGGAAAGCATGCCATGACAACCATTCCAAGGGAATAATGATAATCCTTGGGCTAAATTACACTTTGGATATCGGAATAAACCTTAAGATTGATTATTATATGTTCTTCTAGTTCATTCCATTTTCTTCCTATCCATCTCGTCCTATCCAACTCATCAATTGAATATCATGGATACACCTTGTTTTGATGAGTCTTTTCATCATAACCATCCCCAAAATCCACCCAATTTTGATGATGATGAAAGTATTGTTGATCACGATGAGTATGAAATTAACACACCCTATTTTGGTGACGATTAAATTATTTTTGATCAAGATGAGTATGAAATTTATCCCCTTGATTCCACCATTTCTAGAAATATTTCACCATTTCCTACACCTTTTGACCAAGAAATTGCTAGAACAAGCTATCCCATCATGCCTCCATACATACCCATTAGTAATTCTTATCCTACCTTTGACAAGGGAAATCCGTCATTTCCCTCATCCATATATATATATAAGGAGAAGCAAAAATGCAAAATTTTGTAGGGGTGGTGCAAGAGGTGGTGACTATGGGCATGGAGGATGGCAAGTGGAAGGAGTTAGATGTGCTCGCTCAAGGTAAAGTGTGCTCAGCTCCCTACCACAAAACTTTCACCACCATCAAATGAAAAAATGAGGCAGAGGAAAAGAGGGAAATGATGGATGGGTTGGCAATAATTGCTAGGGTTGTAGGCCCTAAACTTGGATGCTATAAGATTAGATCATGGATCTTTGATAATTGGAGTTTGACAAGGATTGTCAAATTTTTGCCCAAAGGATTTTTTTATCACAATTTTCCATTCAGAGGAGGCGCAGGAAGAGATTCTTCAAGGAAGACTCTGGAAAATTGATGGATCTCCTTTGTACATGCAAAAATGGTGCTCTAATTTTGATACGACAAGGTATGAACTTTACAACACATCAATTTGGATCTAGCTCTACAATCTCCCACTTGAATACTAGGCTGAGGATTGCTTGGTGAAAATCAATCACTCGCTGGGAACTTTGGAGGATGCAGATCTAGGTATAATCGAAGGTGATTCATAAATATATGGTCGCATTAAAATTTCTGTAGTAAGGAGGATCCTAAAGGAAATCCTACTTTGTGTGGATGGTGAAAACTAGATCCAACAAGTTGAGCCCAAGGAAGAAAAACTCTACTATTCAAGATGTCATAGAAGGGATCATGGGGTGGCGAACTGTGAAAAGGTGGTGAGGAAATGGAAGGAATGGAGGCCAAAGGTTGGTAGAAATACCAATACCCTCCAATTAGGGAAAAAAAAAGATGAAAGGTGGGGATCAATCCTCTAAGTTGGTACTTGATGACAGGGCTCATGGTCTCCAAGTTCCATCAACCTGGCTGGATAATCAAGACACAGATTTGGCCACCTTAGAGTTAGGGAATGCAAAAATTTTGGAGGCATCTCCTCCTATGAATGTGTTATGTGGCTCACGGGTGGATAAAATAGTGCCTTTGATGATATCAATCAAGATGGTGTGGTCACCCGTCGAACAAACTGAGGTTGTCACAATACAACATTTAAGAGTTGGTGAGGATCCTACGAAGGTCATTGCCGAGGCAGATCCCCTCATGCTCATTAGGGATGAAGTTGGCTCTGTGGATCTGGAATTAGAGGATGAAGAATTGGATATAATTGACCCAAGGGAAATTAGCCAATCAGTTGGCTTGTTTTTTGGACAAGGTGAAGAAGGGGAAGGGTCGTAAGTAAGGGAAATAGAAGAGAGTAGAGGGAATTGTTGAGTTGGGGTTACCCAACATAAAGGATTATTTAAAAATTAAGGGAGCCACTACCTCCCTTGGGAAGCCATGAAAATTATAACATGGAATGTCAGGGGCCTAACAACCCCTGACAAGCAGCACTTAGTCAAGCACCATTTAGAAAAGCTAGTAGTTGATATAGTGATTCTCCAATAGACTAAGATAAGCATGGAGGAAGGAGTGAAGTTCATGAAGTATTATTGAAAGTGGGAGGGCTTCTTTTCGAATGCAGTTGGTTCAACCGAGGGCTTGGGTATCCTTTGGAAGGAAAATTCAGTAGATGTCAAACATGAGTTAGTTCATACTCACTGGATGCAGTACGTGGTGAGGTGTTATCTGGTCAACATTGTGTTTTTGCTTTTTAATGTGTATGGCCCTACCAAAACTACTAACAAGGAATCTGTCTAGCAATAAATCAAATCAAGGTTTGAGGGTGTGGATGGAAAAATGGTAGTCCTAGGTGGGGAATTTCAAGTAATCTTGGATTTGGAGAAAAGTGGGGGCCTCTTGAAAGAAAACAAAGGCATGCTTGACTTTCACTCTTTCATCTCTAATCTAGGGGTGGTGGATAGTGTGTTGAAGAATGGTGTATTTGCTTGGATGAATAGGAGGGACAATTTTACTAGCATCACAGAATGATTGGATACGTTCTTCACTAGCAAAGGGTGGTTTGGTGATATGTTCATGTGTTGATCGAGCATTTTACTAGTGGAAGGTTTTGATCATTTCCCAATTCAATTGGAAATGCGTTTGAATGAGAAGTCCAGAAAGGGGTATTTCAAATTTGAGTCTATGTGGTGGCGTGATGAGCATTTATTAAAATGTCTGGAGGAGTGGTGGAGGGAAGGGAACAATTTTGAAGGGACCGCTAGCTTTTTCTTTATGCACAGATTGGAATACATCAAAGAAAAATTTTAAAATATGGAACAAGGAATCCTTTAAGGATATCTTCGTGGAGAAGGAACTAGTGGAGCTCAAGTTGAAAAATTTAAATGAGAGTGTAACCCATTTTGAGATGTTTGCGATAGACTACCAGGAGGAAAAAAAATTGAAAGAAAAACATTTGAAGTTGCTAGCAAGAGAGGAGGTGTTTTGGTGAGACAAGGCACGTGAATTGTAGCTTCAGGAGGGCGATGCCAATACAAGATTTTTTCACAACTCATCTAGAGCTCAAAGGGAGAGGAACTTGATTGAAGAAATTGTGCACGCTGATGGGTCTATAGGCAATGAATGGGCGGAGATAGATTTAGAAGTGGTGCACTTTTCAAAGTGTTACTTTTGATGAGTCCAATTAATGGCTCAATTTTGATAGGGTTTATTATCTATTTGCTATTGTTACCATAGACTCTGGAACTTGGTTGTTGACATTTCCCATGTTATTTCCTTAAAACCATAAACCTTGGGCATAAGTTTATCCTTGTGAAATTTAATGACATTAACATGCTATGTGAATTATCTATGTTAATTTTACATGTGGTTGAATGGATGTTACTTTAAGGTAATTATAGATATGCAATTGTTTGTGCCTGCTAATGTCATTATGCAGGTTTACACTAAGATGTTGATGTCAACAAAGCTTGCAAAGTGGAAGAAACTCCTGCCAGCTGGTCAGTTGTCAAGAAAGTCAAGAAGATGGTCATTAAGAGGTCAAAGGAGGGAAAAATTCCAATAGAAGGAACTTCCTAATTCAAATGAAAGATTGCAAATACCCTTTAATGTTCATGATTTTTTGTTGAGCAAATCTAGGGAGTGTGTTGTGCTAGATTATCGTTGGGGAAAGTCTGCTTTGACCAAATTTGGTGCATGCATAACTTCCTCCCTCTCTTTTCTATGTTTTCAATCAATGACATCCTCCTATTTTAATGGAGTCAACTACCTAGGTAGTTAGGGTTAATTAGTATTTTTTCCCTCTATAAATAATGGTCAGATGCCCCTTCTCATAAGGTTGGATGTTTTGAGATTGTACTTGCATTTTCTAGTTTTAGTAATACAATCATATTGTTGAAATGTTGTAATCATGTTTTCAAGGAATAAAATGATATTTTGAGTTGCTGCATCTAAGTTAGCTTAAGGGAGACTCACTTAAGGGGGCCCACTTGGTGAGAATTCCACCCATTTAGTTTAAAAGTTATTTTCTGTTTAGCAATTAGTTTTAGTTTTAGTAGTTGTCTGTTCCTATAGCCACTAGAATTTTGTTTTGTGACTGTTCCTGCAGCTAAGGTAGATAGAGTAGTGTCATGTCTGTTTGCTGAGATTTCCATTTCTTTCATTTCTAGTCTAGTTGTTAATTCTTAGTGTAGTTGTTCATTCATGCTCAATGCTCAAGTTGATTTCTTTCCAACATTTTATTTCCAGTACTGATTCTTTCCTAGTTTATGAATGACTATAGTGGAGTCCTAGTGCACATACAATGCTGACCCATTTCAAGTTTACATCCTTGGGTTGACAATGAAATGCACCTTCATGATGAGTAAGATAGCTACTTAGTGTAGATGTCCAATCTCTAAGTCACAGCTCTAAGGGCTTATGTATTGAACCATTAGAAGAGGCCAACATTTTTGGCATCATTGTTGGGGATGGTGTCAAACTAGGAAGCTCTTTGGAGTCATTGATAGTTTATTTCTTTCTGTAGTACTTCTAAAGTGTGTTCTTAGCATACCCTTCATTTAGGAAAGTAATGACTTGCTAATGTTTTAGCAATTCTTTGTGTGAGTTGATTGATACTGAGTTGATACTGCATGCATAGAGGAAGGAGAAGAGATGCTTATTGGAGATTCCTTCCTAATGACCCTGATCCATTTCAGCTAGTTGAGCTTCAAAATCTGCCAAGAGATGAAGAAGAAAAGAGGTACACCCTTTTATTGATGCATTTCCCAATTTGACCAGTTTTGACACTTCCTCTAAAGACCAAAATCTGATTGAAAATCCATTTTATTTGGAACTCCATCAAGAAGGAATGGTTGATGAAAATAGAAACAAACCCAACCAGCCATCTTTTCAATTTCCTATCACTCATCAGAATGAAATTGATAACCTCAAAAACATCCTTGGTTCTGTCCTTCCTAAGTTCTATGGGCTTGTTACAGAAGACCCTGACACCTTCTTGTTTCAGTTTGATATCCTCTATAGAAGCTATGACTATACCACTAATGCTCATAGGCTTAAGTTATTTCCTACCACCTTGAAAGAAGTTTCATTAAGATGGTTTATGAGCTTAGGTAGGAATACTGTAGAGACTTGGGATGATATGAAAACAAAGTTTCTTGAGAAGTACAAAGAATATTGTAGGAGTAGTGATATGAGAGGAGATGACATATTTAGGATGCAACAAAAGGAAGATGAGAGCTTGGAGGATTACATTTCAAGGTTTATGTTTTCCTTCAAAAATCCCCACATCATACACTCAATGAAGAGTCCCAAAAGTTGCTCTTCCTTAGAGGGATCAACGACAGTTACATTGATGCTTTGGACCTGATGGGAGGAGGAGATATCACCCAAGTTCCTTGGGATGATATTAAGAAGATATGTCAGAACTATTCCAGGGCAGCTCCAAAGAAAGGAAGAGGTTACCAATCCTCTATGGATAAATCATCCACCAATGAAGTTTTGAGGATAGAGGTTACTCACTTATTGGCAGATTTCAAGCAAGAGATCATCAACAATCTGGCTACTCAGCTAGATATACTTGAAGCAAAGAAGAAACAAGAGGAGGTAGAGGCAATGTTGGTAGAATATTTTCGTCACTGTAGACAAAGGAAAAAGGACTGTAGATGCAAAATGGTAGCCAAATTTGATAGCAAGTAGATCCCACTTGAGTTCAATCCAATCCAGGGTGATGATGATCAAGTCTACTACATTGCACAAAGGAGGCCATGAGCCCAAAGATAAGGTATTCCACCAGATCCGTTATCTTTTTTTGGGCCTTATTTCAATTCTTATGCATCTGGTAATTAATGGAAACCCCCATACCAATCTAATTATGGAGGATATCCACCATAGCCTTGGAATAACCCTCTAAATACCTATCCCAATCACCAAAAATCTCTACCCTAGTGGCAAAAATCTCAAAGGAATTGTCAGTAGTTCCAGAGCAACCACCTCCAAGAAATTGGTAGCAAACATCTCAATGGAGGGGAGGACAACAATGGTCAAACTAGACAACTAGTTACATGCAACCACCTCCACAACTTCAACAACCTGCCATAATGCCTCCTACTAGCTCAAGTTCAAGTACACCTAGACCTACTCAGTTACTAGCTCAACCCACACCTAATGCAAATAAGAAACCACAACAACAACTAGTCTACTCTATACATCCTAATCAATTCCCTACATATGCTGTGAGTGTGAGTGACATCCATCTACGTTCAGGAACCACTTTGATAACTCCTTCCACTCCTATCATCACCGAGCTTCCTGTGGAAGAAGAGGAGCATCAAAATGTCCCCATTCAGCCAAGTGTGCCTAAAAATATAAGACCAGTTTAGCAGACTGATCAAGATCAACCATTTCCTCAAAGGTTAGAAGTTGTTAAACAAAAGGAAGAGAAGGGGGAAACAACCTTTGACATTTTGGATTAGTTGAAACACATATGTGTTAAGATACCTTATTTTCAGGCTATAAAAGATGTCCCCATATATGGCAAAGCAATCAAGGAAGCATGCCTCAAAAATCCAGGGAGGAAAAAGAAAGACCCCACTATAGTTCATGTGGTGGGACAGTTAGCAGACATCATGCTTGGAAAAGTTACTATTCCCAAATACACCAACCCAGGTAGTCCTGTGGTAGGAGTTGTTATAAATGGAATCCAAATAAAGAATGATCTAATTGATTTGGGAGCAGTAATAAATGTGATGACTAAGGATATCCTGCAACAACTAAATGTTACAAATATGAGACCTACTCCTGCTATCTTGTAGTTTGTTGATAGTTCCATTATCAAACCAGACGGTATAGTAGAAAACCTTGTGGTAACTCTAGACTCTTGGGAGTACCCAACATATTTCATGATCCTTTCTCCTAAAGCTACACTAGGAGGGTATCCCATTATTCTAGGAAGGCCATGGTTAGCCACAAAAAATGCTTACATTGGATGTCAGTCAGGGTACATGACTATTTTTTATGGGAAAAGCACCAAAAAGCTTGTTCTCTACCCTCATGCTCAACCATCCCATGATATGGATAACCCCATATCGCCACATGTTGGAGAAGAGGCCGAGGAAGTCAATTTGGTGGCACAACCCATGATGATAGGTAGAAGTCCATTCATATAGCTTTAGGAAGAAGATAAAGTGTTGTCCCACATAATTTAGAACCATTGTGAGGTGCATGAAGAGTAATCCTCTCATTAATCTAGTTCTATAGGTCTAGTAAAGACACTTTTTCCTGCTCTTCTTGCAATTGAACTTCCTACAACAACTGATATGCTTCATACATTGCTGCCACATGAACTAAAAATTCCAAGAATTAGTGAAACAACTATGATTGAGTTAACCACACAAGTGAGAGTGTCAGAAGGGAAATATTTGAATATTAACAATAAGTTGAGTCAAGAGCAGCAATTATCCCTGAAAAACTTGTTAAAGACCCACCAACATGCATTTGAATTGGACTACCATGACATGAAAGGATTAGACCCCAAGCTCTATACTCACAGGATATATATCAGAGATGACTGTACACTAGTAAGGAATCCACAAAGGAGAATCAACCCTGCATTGAGGGAGATTGTGAAATGGGAACTACAAAAATTATTGGATGCAAGATTTATCTACCCTATCTCAAACAGCCAGTGGGTGTACCTATTGGAACTGTAAATTTTTGATATTTTCATGTTATCCATACCCATGCATTTTCCATTTGAGTCCTACCTTGATCACATTTTCCTCCCTTCATGATATTTTTACCCATATTTTTCCCATATTTTTCCGATTGGATCCATCGGGTCATGCATTTTTCATATTGCAGTTCCTATCGGCATAGGTTCATTATGGTCTCCCTGACCCATTAAGTATTCTTGTTAAAAGGAGTCTGTGTTGCCTATCGGCAGGAATCCTTTTATATCATAGCGATTGGATTTTGTCTGCAGGTGGCTATCAGCATGATATTTTCATTATCCCGGTGACTTGGAGGGCTCATTTCAGTAAGAATTTGATCTTCGAGCTAGGGTCTTAGCGAGATCTCTATGTCTCACTGACCAGCACATTAAATGATCATTTCGGCCAAACTCGTTGGTATCGGCATAATGTTATAACGAACTTGATGTGTCTTATTGATTAGCTTATGTGGACTTACTTCGGCCAGAGTCATGGTATTCAAGATAGGGTCTTGGTGAGACCTTATTGTCTCACCGACCGATGCACTAAATGTCTTATCAGCAAAAGTTACTGCTTCAGTGAAATGTCATAATGATGTCATGGTGTCTCACCAACTTGTGCAAAAGGTTATTTCGGTAGGAGTTGGTGATATTCAAAGTGATGTCTCAACGACTTTATTGGGTCTTGCTGAAAGAAGGTTTTTATCAAAAGGTTATCAGGAGGAGTCTCATCGAACAGCGTATGAGGATTCACTTCAGTCGGACTAAGCAATATCAAAGTAAGGTCTCAGAGAGTGACCTTCAGTCTCGCCGACATTACACAAAAGGTTTCCATCGATATAAGAATTGATTTGTCTTAGCGACACAGGATGGAGGGATGGCTCTCGGTGAAACATGGAGTGATTTGTATGACTTCTCGCTGACATCATAAAGTCACAGCGAAGCGGGTGATGTAAAGGCACATCTCAGCGAGAAAAAACTTATGTCACAGTGACATACAAGTGGTAAGGGGGATCTTGATGAAACATAATGAAATCTATATGTGTTTCCCCGACTCTGGTGGGTCTCGGCAAAGGCGAATAAGACAAAAGGAGTGACTAACGATATAATTACCTTCGGCATACTTGCTGACCTATCTCAGAGATTGAGTAATAAAACTCATATACTGTTGTAGGCCGACATGAAAATGCCCGATTGTAACAGTTGGCCAACGTGGGTTTTGGTTGACATGTGAGCTCGAAGTGATGTGATTCCTGATGCTGGTGTATAAATATGCATTCCCAATTGTAATTGATATTAGATCTTAGAATAGATACAATAGATTAGGAATGGACACAGTAGAATAAAGTTATCATTCTAGAGACTATGTTGCATGTTTTCAAATGGTGATTTCAATGAAATTCAGCTGGTGTGGTAGTTTATTTCTGGTGTCAATTGTCTGTTGAACTTATTAAAAAGTATTGCTAAGCTGTCTCCAGGTTGATTCTTTTTTATTGTTTAAATTGATATAACAAGATTATTTTTAGTTTATTAGTGCACATTTGTTGTATCTGTGTGGTTAATTAATTGGTTCTCTCAAGAAGAGATTAAATCCTTTTAGTTGATCACAATAATTAGGGAGATTCATCTGGATTACTAAAGTAGAGCTTAGTAGTCATAATCCTGCATGTTTATACAAGTTGTAAACATAACATATGCCAACAATTTTATTTTCTACTAGAATAAGTTGCCCACTTCTGTTTCATTTGACTCTGCATACCCAATAAGGCACTGGTCTTTGCAATTTCATCATTTGGATTCATTTAGTTTCTTTACATCTGTTTTACATTTGTTAAATGAGCACTTTAGGATTTATATTAGAAGATTGTTATTGCTATCAAGTTTGAATTCATTTGTTCACTTCCATCTACCATTGTGGACAAATTATTGCAAGAAAAATAATCATAAGTTAAGTATACTTCATTCAGATTAGTATACCCACCTAGGTTTAGCAGCACCTGAAGAGTAGAAGGTTGAATTCTTTCAACCTTGTCTGTTACCCTAAAACATATCAAGAGATTGGCAACCTCTTGAGGTATCTTTACCTGTGTTTTTGAGAGCTAACAAATTGGCAACTCCGTTGGGGACAAACATTAGAAAATTCAATTGAAGACCATCATATAGAGTCAGTGAAGGAAGATTTATAATTTGAGAGGGTTTAGAAAGAGTGATTCCGCTGGGGATAAGATCAAAAAATAATCATTTTGCTACTTTTGGAAAAGCAGGTGGCGACTCTGAAAAAATCTTGATGAAGAATGGAATTTGTGTGGAACGAAAGAATATTTTGAGAAGCAACAGTTGAAAAGAGGAAGTGAAGAATTGGAAAAGAAAGGACTGCAATTGGACAAGAAGTAATACACAAATGTAGGAATGTATTGGGCACCTCAAGCGCCTGATAGTACAATTGGAAATTTCTACAATGGAGGTAGTGCATATCATGTACATCAGAACACTTATTCTCCACAATTTTTGAATCAAGTAAATGCTTATCCAGTCCCTCTTGGACGAAGATTGGCAAGTTATCAAGATTTTCAATGTGATCAATGTCAAGTGTAATGTCAATGTGATCAATGTCAAGTGCATCACAACTCTAGCCCACTTGGAGATGTCAGTCAGAATCTGCAACAAGGTATGCATCAAAACCAACAATCTAAAGATGATGAATATTTTGAAAATCTTTTGGATTCCTTTCTTGGCATAAGGAGATATAGAGGAGAATATGGGTAATCTTTACTCTGCAGAATGACTGATATTTGTAAGAAAATACCTATTAAATTCCCACTTAGTGAGTTTGAGGTCATTAAGCAGTTTATGAAAGTGTAAGAGCTAAACCCAATTTATTGGCCTGAATCATGGATACCAGTTTCTCTTGATCAACTGGATGAATGGACAGACATTGTAGACAGGAAAAGATATGAAGATAATTGTGACATCATTGATGAAGACAAAGACATTGATCAGAACGTGCAACAATATGTGTGCCATAATCAACAATTTGAAGAAGAAGAAGATGAGTATCTATATACTCAAGGTCAAGACTCCATCACATAATTAGTATGTGGAATTTACCCCTTTGATGCATTTCTTAGCATAAGGAGGCATGAAGGAGAAGATGAAAGTTCTTTATAGAACAAAATGATAAGTATCTGTATGCAATTACCTCCTAATTGTAGGCCTACAAGGGCCATGTTTGTTGAGTAGTTTGTAAGAGCATGGGATCCTAAATCAGTTTATTTGCCACAAAAGCAGTGTACCTTTGATCTAGTGAATAAATTCATTGATGCCATGGAGCGGATAAGGTATGAGAACAATATCAATGTTGAATCGAATGGCTATATTTCTGATGGGTATAGAGAAATTGATCAAACAATGCAGCCAATAGAAGATGAGACATGTGCAGGTCAATATGGTTCAGATGATAGCTTGCATGAGGAATATGAAGATATAAGAGATCTCTCTTGTATAACTGATTATGACAGGGAAAGTAATGTATGTTATGAGGGATCCAGTGAATATTCAAATTGTGAAGATGGATTTGTGGATTTTGATTTGCAACAAGGTGATTCTTGCAGTTCTTGTGATGATCAGGAAGAGGAAGTAATGGAAAACATGGATCCATTTGATGGAGAACGAGTAACACTTCCAACCGCAGTTGAGTACTATGAAGATACATTTTATGATGAGGAGGTATTTTTAGATCACTTTGATGATGAGGAAAAGATCTTTTTAGACAAACAATGTGATGTGTCAAATTATGGAACAAATGATTGTGCTAGTAATCTTTCTTATTTTTCATTCTCTGATGATCTTGGACCTCTTTTTGATGATGACAAAAGTGAAAAATATAACTATTGTGATGAAAATGTAGAAGCTTGTTCACTTAGCAGTGAGCAAATTTCAGATTTGCTAACTCTTGAATATTGGAGATATACACATGAAGGTGATTCTGAGGTTTTGACAGTGAAAGATCTTTGTGTAATGATTCTTATGACTCTCAGTGCATTTCTTGAGTTGATGGTGAAACCTTTCAAGTTGATCTAAAGTTTGTGTCCATTCAAGATGAGGTATGTGATTTTGAAATTGTTAACTCATGTGGAGAGGACTTTTATCTACATACCAAGGATGATAAAGGTCCAAATTTGATTGGTTCATATATGCTTAATATTGATGATATGAGTCATAATCTAGTGTTGTATCCAATTGGTATTGTTAAAGAGGTGCAAAAGGTTGCAGATCTGTTTGTTTTAGACAATATTGATATAACAAAATTTTTTGTTTCTCAAGAAAAGCACTTTGATGATGAATTTTCAATAGAGCTGAGAGAGTGTGTTATAATACACAACAGTGAGAAAGATAATGAGGAATTTTGTATTGAATATGCATATATTTTCTATGTTGAAGATAGCAGAGATTTGCCTCATGATGATGGAGAATTTGAAATATAGAATGGTAAAGGGAATTTGGGAAAAGCTGAGTACGTCAATTCTCTAAGAACTTTCAATAATGGTGACATAACAGATTGCATGAATATCTTCAGGAAGAATCTGATGAACTCAAGACAAAACTAGGTATTTGATAGGGGAAAGTATGGTTTGAGTTTCAGATTGTAATAGCTCAGAACAGGTGAAGTTAAAACATAGAGGATTAAGGGTTGCTAGTGCATGGACAACTCTTTCTTGTCCTCTATAAAATTCTTTTCCATGCACAATAGTTTAGGGTTGTGGTTCACCTTCATTTTGCATCCATTTCACTTCCATTTTGCACTCACTTTCCATTGCCATTCATTCCATTTTTGCTCACTGGTTCATCATCTTGTGTCTAGTCTGCTCACCCAAAGATCTGGATCCTTGCAATGATCTTATTGTCATTCATCCCCAGATGGAGCCATTGTTGGAACTGTAAATTTCTGATGATTTTCATATTATCCATACCCATGCATTTTCCATTTGAGTCCTACCTTGATCACATTTTCCTCCCTTCATGATATTTTTGCCCATATTTTTCCCATATAGCCCCATTGGATCCATCGGGTCTTGCATTTTTCATATTGCAGTTCCTATTGGCATAGGTTCATTATGGTCTCCCTGACCCATTGAGTATTCTTGTTAAAAGGAGTTTGTGTTGCCTATCGACAAGACTCCTTTTATATCATAGCGATTGGATTTCGTTTGCAGGCGGCTATCAGCATGATATTTTCATTATCCCGGTGACTTGGAGGGCTCATTTTGGTAAGAATGTCATCTTTGGGCTAGGGTCTTAGCGAGATCTCTATGTCTCACTGACCGACACATTAAATGATCATTTCGTCCAAACTCGTTGGTATCGACATAATGTTATAACGAACTTGATGTGTCTTACCGATTAGCTCATGTGGAATTACTTCAGCCAAAATCATGGTATTCAAGATAGGGTCTTGGCGAGACCTTATTGTCTCATCGACCAATGCACCGAATGTATTATCGGCAAAAGTTACTGCTTCGGTGAAATTTCATAACGATGCCATGGTGTCTCATCAACTTGTGCAAAAGGTTATTTCGGTAGGAGTTGGTGATATTCAGAGTGATGTCTCAATGACTTTGTTGGATCTTGCCGACATAAGGTTTTTATCAAAAGGTTATCAGGAGGAGTCTCATCGAACAACATATGAGGATTCACTTCAGCCGGAATAAGCGATATTGGAGTAAGGTCTCAGCGAGTGACCTTCGGTCTCGCCGACATTACACAAAAGGTTTCCATCGGTATGAGAATTGATTTGTCTTAGCGACACAGGATGGAGGGATGGCTCTCGGTGAAACATGGAGTGATTTGTGTGACCTCTCACCGACATCATAAAGTCACAGCGAAGCAAGTGATGTAAAGGCACGTCTCGGCGAGAAAAAACTTGTCACGGTGACATACAGGTGGTAAGAGGGCTCTCAATGAAACATAATGAAATCTATATGTGTTTCCCCGACTCTGGTGGGTCTCGGCGAAGGCGAATAAGACAAAAGGAGTGACTAACGAGATAATTTCCTTCGGCATACTTGCTGACCTGTCTCGGCGATTGATTAATGAAAACTCATATACTATTGCAGGCCGACATGAAAATGCCCGATTGTAACGATTGGCCGACGTGGGTTTTGGCTGACATGTGAGCTTGAAGCGATGTGATTCCTGATGCTGGTGTATAAATATGCATTCCCAATTGTAATTGATATTAGATCTTAGAATAGATACAATAGATTAGGAATGGACACAATAGAATAAAGTTCTCATTCCAGAGACTATGTTGCATGTTTTCAAATGGCAATTTCAATGAAATTCAGCTGGTGTGGTAGTTTATTTCTGGTGTCAATTGTCTATTGAATTTATTAAAAAGTATTGCTAAGCTGTCTCCAGGTTGATTCTTTTTGATTGTTTAAATTGATATAACAAGCTTATTTTTAGTTTATTAGTGCACATTTGTTGTATCTGTGTGGTTAATTAATTGGCTCTCTCAAGAAGAGATTAAATCCTTTTAGTTGATCACAGTAATTAGGGAGATTCATTTGGATTATTAAAGTAGAGCTTAGTAGTCATAATCTTGCATGTTTATACAAGTTGTAAACATAACATATGCCAACAATTTTATTTTCTACTAGAATAAGTTGCCCACTTTTGTTTCATTTGACTCCGCATACCCAATAAGGCACTGGTCTATGCAATTTCATCATTTGGATTCATTCAGTTTCTTTACATCTATTTTACATTTGTTAATTGATCGCTTTAGGATTTAGATCAGAAGATTGTTATTGCTATCAAGTTTGAATTCATTTGTTCACTTCCATCTGCCATTGTGGACAAATTATTGCAAGAAGAATAATCATAAGTTAAGTCTACTTCATTTAGATTGGTATACCCACCTAGGTTTAGCAGCACCTGAAGAGTAGAAGGTTGAATTATTTTAACCTTGTCTGTTACCCTAAAATGTATCAAGAGATTGGCAGCCTCTTGAGGTATCTTTACCTGCATTTTTGAGAGCTAACAAATTGGCGACTCCGCTGGGGTCAAACATCAAAAAATTCGGTTGAAGACCATCATATAGAATCAGTGAAGGAAGATTTATAATTTGAGAGGGTTCAGAAAGAGGGATTCTGCTGAGGAGAAGATCAAAAAATAATCATTTTGCTACTTTTGGAAAAGTAGGTGGTGACTCTGAAAAAATCTTGATGAAGAATGTAATTTGTGTGTGGAACGAAAGAATATTTTGAGAAGCAGCAGTTGACAAGAGGAAGTGAAGAATTGGAAAAGAAAGGACTACAATTGGACAAGAATGAATACACAAATGCAGGAGGGTATTGGGCCCCTCAAGTGCTTGATAGTACAATTGGAAATTTCTACAATGGAGGTAGTGCATATCATGTACATCAAAACACTTATTCTCCATAATTGTTGAAGCAAGTAAATGCTTATCCAGTCCCTCCTGGACGAAGATTGGAAAGTTATCAAGATTTTCAATGTGATCAATGTCAAGTGCAATGTCAATGTGATCAATTTCAAGTGCAACACAACTCTATCCCACTTGGAGATGTCAGTCAGAATCTGCAACAAGGTATGCATCGAAACCAACAATCTAAAGATGATGAATATTTCAAAAATATTTTGGATGCCTTTCTTGGCATAAGAAGATATAGAGGAGAATTTGGGTACTCTTTGCTCTGCAGAATGATTGATATTTGTAAGAAAATACTTATTAAATTCCCACCTAGTGAGTTTGAGGTCATTAAGCAGTTTATGAAAATGTATGAGCCAAACCCAATTTATTGGCTTGAATCATGTATACCAGTTTCTCTTGATCAACTAGATGAATGGACATACACTGTAGACATGAAAAGATATGAAGATAATTGTGAAATCATTGATGAAGACAAAGACATTAATCAGAACATGTAGCAATATGTGTGCCAGAATCAACAATTTGAAGAAGAAGAAGATGAGTATCTATATACTCAAGGTCAGGACTCCATCACAGAATCAGGATGTCGAATTTACCCCTTTGATGCATTTCTTAGCATAAGGAGGCATGATGGAGAAGATGAAAGTTCTTTATACAACAAAATGATAAGTATCTGTATGCAATTACCTCATAATTGTGGGCCTACAAGGGCCATGTTTGTTGAGCAGTTTGTAAGAGCATGGGAACCTAAATTGGTTTATTTGCCACAAAATCAGTGTACCTTTGATCTAGTGAATAAATTCATTGATGCCATGGAACGGATAAGGTATGAGAACAATATCAATGTTGAATCCAATGGTTGTATTTCAGATGGGTATAGAGAAATTGATCAAACAATGCAGCCAATAGAAGATGAGACATGTGCAGGTCAATATGGTTCATATGATAGCTTCCTTTGCATATTCATATAGATGCATTTGATTATGTTATTGAAGTTGTCCTGGGACAAAAAGAAGGATCAATTGAGAATGCAATATAATTTTTCAGCAAAAACCTACAAGGAGTTGAATTTAATTACACAGTGATAGGGAAAGAGATGTTGGTAGTCATTTATGCCCTTAACAAATTTAGGTACTACATAACAGGATATCAGATCTTTTTTCATATAGACCATGTAGCCATAAGATAACTCATGAATAAGCCCTTGATTTTCGACAGGCTAGGAAGGTGGTTGTTGTTGATGAGGGAATTTGACATCACCATTGTTGACAAACTAGGAGAGAAAAATGTTGTAGTAGATTTTCTCTCCAAATTGACTACATCAAAGGATACTCAAGTCATTGATGACTCTTTCCCTAATGAAAATTTGTTTTCCATCAGTGTGCACAGACCTTGGTATGCTGATATAACCGATTATCTAGTTACAGGGAGATTTCCTCCTCATTTCTCTCCAAAATAGAGAAGGATGCTCATTGAGAAAAAATTTCCTTTCTCATGGATTACATGATGTTTATTCTACACTGGACCAGATCATGTAATGAGGAGATGTGTAAGGGAAGATGAAACATATGATATACTACATGCATGTCACAATGAACCCTATGGAGGGAATTTTGTAGTCAAGAGGACAACAATGAAGATTATTAATATAGGATATTGTTGGCCCACACTTCATAATGATGCATGCAAGTATACTAGGAAGTGTGATAGATGTCAAAGGATGGGCCGACCAACCAAATCTGATGAGACGCCTCTATACCCTGAGGTAGTCATAACTCCATTTGATAAATGGGGACTTGATTTTGTAGGCCCCATTGATCCTCCATCAAATGGAAAATCCTATATCTTGGTTTGCACTGACTATGTGACCAAGTGGATGGAGGTTAAAGCTATGAAACATGCTAGAGATAATAAGGTTGCAAAATTACTCTATGAGGAAATCTTCACACATTATGGGGTTCCAAGGGAGATAGTGACAAATCAAGGGGCTCAGTTTACATCAACCCTTGTCACAACATTGGTCAGTGAATATAATTTGAGGCATAGGAAATCTACCCCCTATCACCCTCAGGCCAATGGCTAGTCTGAGGTGAACAATAGGGAAATTGAGCAATTCTAACCAAAACAGTGGCTATTTATAGGAAGGATTGGGAAAATAGGTTGCTAGAAGCTGTCTGGGCCTATAGGACCACCTGGAAGACAACCACATGTTTCACTTCTTTTGAATTACTATATGGGAAGACAGTTATGATGCCTATTGAGTTTGAGCATAAAACTATTAGGGTTACACTAGATCTTGGGATAGACATATCCGAGGCACAAAAGGACAAAATCATGCAATTGAATGCATTGGATGAGATGAGAAAGACAACCCTTCATCATACTAAGATAGTGCAAAATCAGAGGATCAAATCGCATGATAGATAAATAAAGGAAAAGAAGTTCTAGCTAGGCGACTGGGCACTCCTTTATGACTCCAGGTATCAAGATAATATAGGCAAACTGCATACTAGATGGTTGGGACCATATGAAGTTACAAAAGTCTTCCCTAACAGTGTTGTTCAACTCACAACCATTGAACTTGCTAGATTCAAACTCTTAGTCAACAACCACCATCTAAGGTTATATAATAAACTAGTGTCCAAGGAAGAATTCATGTAGCAATTTATTCAACACCAAACCTTTGAACTTCCTGCAGCTGAAGGAAGCGGACCTAGTGTCCCTCCTTCTGACTAATCCAGGCACACATGTAATCACATCATAATAAATATTTCCACTTTTGTAGGAATCCACTTGTTCATCAATAAATCCATCCACCCATACATATCCATCTTCTCTCTCTTCCATAACTCCACCATCACTTCACTTCACCATCACTTCATTCAATCACCATTGCATTCATTGCTCAACTATACTTTTAAAACGTAACCTATACTTTTCTCCACATTCCTTTCAAAAAATACTCCAAAATTTTAGGTACGTTCATGAGAATCTATTATATCTTAATTATCTTTAGTGCATTTATTTAATTACTGTAAATTAATTCTAATATTTCACATAGCATATAATTGTACTCTACCCCGTCACATCATAATTACCACCCAGCTTGTGCGAAAACATGCTCTAATTTAGGTTGGGGGGAAAGTGTGAATAACATGTCCACGTGTCATCCATGTTAGCAAATTTGAAATAAGCCAATTTGAATGATAGAGTGAAATGACGACTTGCATGTATGAAAGGACACTACACCTCTACCATTTTTTTCTTGATGATACCCTTCATTTATGTTTCTTTATTGCCTTATTCATAATTTTAAACATCACCAAAAAGGTAAAATCCATGTGAAATTGGCGATATCACTACAAAAGAATTGCAGGAAGAAGGAATTGGGCTTTCAAAGAGATATTACAGGAAAGGAAATTTTGCAAAGTTGCTTATTTGATTGCGGGCAATAGAAACAATGGGTGGTCAGCTAATTAGGAATGAACCCATGGTTCATGATGTGATACTACATGATGCACTTTCTCTGGATGAGTTTAGGAATTGTGGATGGATGGATTATTTCTGGAAACTTGACATCTACAATGAGGACATTGCATTAGAATTTGCACACACTCTCTGGGGGGGAAGGCAATGGTAAAAGGGT
The DNA here is from genome assembly GCA_007258455.2 of Sequoia sempervirens. Taxonomy (NCBI): domain Eukaryota; kingdom Viridiplantae; phylum Streptophyta; class Pinopsida; order Cupressales; family Cupressaceae; genus Sequoia; species Sequoia sempervirens. The sequence continues at coordinate 74,559 of VDFB02086178.1, read as the reverse complement.
TAGAGATGATCGCTACTGAGGAGAGAATTATAGAGGTAACGGGTTTTCTGGTCGACAGAGAGACATACCTTGCTACCAAGGATGAGAGGTCAACTAGGGATGAATTCACTAAACCTAATGACCCTCCATTGGTTGTGGACAAGAAATATATGCAGATAACTTCTCTGCTAGAGAAGTGGAAACAAGTAGCTATCCACATTGTCAAGTATATTACTTGTGAGGGCCACCAGTCATGCCTCCATTCTGTGCATTTTAAGCTCCTAAACCATATAAGGCATGGAAGAAGAATGAATGTTCCCAATGTGTTGTATCACCTCCTTGCAATCATGGCCGTTGAAACATAAAAAGGTAGGGATAACTCAGTCTCTCACCTTTCTTAATAAAATTGTTAGTAGAGAAATCTTTGCAAGAGGTGTCTGATATGATGTGGGAGGAATTTGTAACCATTGATTAGTTTAGACAAAAAAAATTGCATCCTAGAGCTCAGCCTCAACCTTGAGGGTTAGTAGGGGTGAGAGGGTTGTTGAAACCACTAGACTAGAGATTCAACCTCTAGTGCAAACCCTAGCTCAAACCTTCTTGTAGCCGAGCAAGCTATAGAAATTGACTCCTCTAAGTTAGAATAGTCAAATGAAGAAAATTCATCCTCATACTTTGATGTTAATGTTCTTCCCAAAACCCTAATTGAACTAAGGCTACCCTTAGGATAGAGGAAGAACAAATGAAGGAGGCATAAATGAGAAAGGGGAAGGCCAAGAAGCAAATGACATAAAAAGTAAAACCAAGCCTTAGGAAACAGAAGGTTGATGACACTATTCTTCCTGCAGCTAAAAGAAAACATAAAATCCCTCCTAAGAAATCAAAGCCATTTGGGCTAGCCATTGATATACCTCCAAAGATAAGCCCTAGACTTAGAAGAACATCTAGGGAGGAGACATAAGCCCCTATGGGGCGGGTGAATGTTGAAGAAATAGACATTTTTGAAGAACAATAAAATATAAGATTAGTAGAGCTTGCTGCTATTGCATAACAAGTTGAGAATCAAGAGCAAGATAAGGAACCCCTACAGCTAGAGCAAGATGAACAACCATAATCATTGCAACTGGTGTTGTTTGAACAACAAGAATCGGTGAGAGGAAATATTTTGGTAGGAACACATAAACCTCCTACTTTTTCATGGAATCTTGTAGCTCTGAACCTATGGATTGAGATGCAAAGGAAAGAGGAGGAGTGGAAAAAGGAAAAATGCAAGCTATAGGAGGAGGTTAAAAAGAAAAATGTAGAAGTTGATGAAAAGAATGCAAAGATTGTTGCCTTGAAGGAAAAGGTGGATAATGTGGTGACTTTAGTGCCCCAAATGTTGGCATTTAGAACTCCTCCTAGAGTGTTTGCCCTACATTTGAAGGAGAATAATCTTTCCTTTAAACTGTCAAGGATTATTTCAGGTTTGAGCCCTTCTATTGACACTCCACAAGAGTTTTTCCAAGCCTACCAGTTTTCCCCTCTTGAAGTTAAAAATTTACTCTATGAATTATACTTGCATAATTATGTTGTGAATAATGATCATGATTGGAACCCATTACTATATATTGGAGATATCCATTTGAGGGAATTTATGTCCTGGATTCAAAATGAAATTAGTTAGGAGAAACAATTTACAACTTATAGGGAAAGAGAATTGCATACTTCCTTGCCTCTCAAAGTTGTATCTAATAACCCTACACATATTTACCAAACATGGCATAGAACTCTTTATCGCCGAAGCTACAAGAATAGGATCATGCCTGTTAGAGAAGAAGCATACAAGGAATATGAGAAGGTAGTTGAAACTACAGGGAAATCGGTAATGGGGTACTTATCACAGAGGTGGTATAGTTTTAAAAATGAGTTGAAACAAGCTAAATCCCACTCTTTGCAAAATTATGCTGCAACATGCAAATGAGTTGATAGATACATACAGATTGGAAGGTTGAGGAAAAATTATTGGCTTCCATTAACATTTTAGTCACCTACTCTATTGTGGCCTATGCTAGATTATAGGTTTTATCGGTATGAAATAGCTGCAGAAAGGCAAGGATGGAGTAGATTGGAGAACAAGCAAGGATTCTACAAGGACCCTAATTCAGACACTGCAGAGACCCATTTGGGACAGTTGGAAGTTGGTGACATTAGAGCATTGACTAGGAAAAAGAATATCGCTCCCTTTGCTAGAGGACTAGCAAAAAATTAGGTTGGGGTGGAAATGATGAGTCCAATTAATGGCTCAATTTTGATAGGGTTTATTATCCATTTTTTGTTGTTACCATAGACTCTCGCACTTGGTTGTTGACATTTTCCATGTTATTTCCTTAAAACCATAAACCTTGGGCATAAGTTTATCCTTGTGACTTTTAATGACATTAACATGCTATGTGAATTATCTATGTTAATTTTACACGTGGTTGAATGGATGTTCTTTTAAGGTAATTATAGTTATGCAATTGTTTGTGCGTGTTAATGTCATTATGCAGGTTTATACTAAGATGTTGATGTCAATGAAGCTTGCAAAGTGGAAGAAACTCTTGGCAGCTAGTTGGTTGTCAAGAATTCAAGAAGATAGTCATTAAGAGGTCAAAGGAGGAAAAACTTCCAATGGAGGGAAATTCCTAATTCGAATGAAAGATTGCAACTACCTTTTAATGGTCATGTTTGTTTGTTGAGAAAATATAGGGAGTGTGTTGTGCTAGATTCTCATTGGGGAAAGTCTGCTTTGACCAAATTTGGCACATGCATAACTTCCTCCCTCTCTTTTCTATGCTTTCAATAAATGGAATCCTCCTATTTTGGAGTCAACTGCCTAGGTAGTTAGGGTAAATTAGTAGTTTTTCCCTTTATAAATAATGGTCAAATGCCCCTTCTCATAAGGTTGGATGTTTTGAGATTGTACTTGTATTTTCAAGTTTTAGTAATATAGTCATATTGTTGAAATGTTGTAATCATGTTTTCAAGGAATAAAATGATATTTTGAGTTGCTACATATAAGTTAGCTTAAGGGAGACTCACTCAAGGGGGTCCACTGGGTGAGAATTCCACCCATTTAGTTTAAAATTTATTTTCTGTTCAACAATTATTTTTAGTTTCAGTAGTTGTTTGTTCCTGCAGCCATTGGAATTCTATTTTGTGACTATTCCTGCAGCCAAGGCAGACAGAGTAGTTTTCTGTCTATTTGCTGAGATTTCCATTTCTATCTTTCTTTTCTAGTTCAATTGTTAATGCTTAGTGTATTTTTTCATTAATGCTTAGTGCTCAAGTTGATTTCTTTCCAACATTTTATTTCTAGTACTATTTCTTTCTTAGTTTATGGATGACTACAGTGGAGTCCTAGTGCACATACAGTGCTGACCCATTTCAAGTTTACGTCCCTGGGTTGATAATGAATGCACCTTCATGATGAGTAAGATAGCTACTTAGTGTAGATGTCCAATATCTAAGTCAAAACTCTAAGGGATTAGTTATTAAACCATTAGAGGAGGCCAACAACTGGTGACAAAATCATATCCTTTGGGGGCAGGCGATTGGTCAATTTTGGAGTGTATTCCCCAGTGCATTAGGGTGGCTGAAAACAAGTTTCTTTGTGAACAATTTTCATTGGAGGAGGTTCAAAAAGGCTATGTTCAACTTCCATCTAGACAAGGTCCCTAGGCTGGATGGCCTAACAATTTTTTTTTTTCAAAAATGTTGGCATTTCTTAGGCACATATGTCTGGATGTTGGTTGAAGATTTTTGGAAGAAGAATTTTTTTATAAAAGATGTGAATAATACAACAATTGCATTGATCCCAAAGAAGTCGGTCTGCAAGTATTTTGTAGACTTTTGGATGATATCATTATGCAATATAATTTACAAGATAATAGCTGAGGCATTAGCAAATAGGCTAAAGCTAGTGTTAGGCTAAGTGATACCGAAAGAGCAGAATGGCTTCACCCCTAGGAGGGAAATTACCGACATCATAATAACTACCTCCAAAACTCTCGACATGATCTCTTTTGAGCATTTGAAAGGTATGTTAATCAATTTGGATATTAGTAAGGCTTATGATTGAGTAGATTGGAGCTTTCTTCTAGTTGCATTATGTAGGTTAGGTTTTTCATAACATTGGAGAGAAATGATAGAAACATGTATATCAAACCCTCATTTCTCAATTTTGGTGAATGGTTTGCTATGTGGTTTCTTTGGTGGCACAAATGACATCTAACAAGGGGATCCTTTGTCACCTTTCCTTTTTTTTATTGTGGCTGAGGCAATGGGAAAGCACATTAGGAGGCTTAAAGAAGTTGGTCTCTGGAAAGGAACAATGATCTTAGAAGACTTAGAGACTATTACTCATTCCCAATTTGTGGATGATATGATGCTTTTTGAGGAGGTGATGCTCAAATAATCCATTGCAGTAAAAGGAGTGTTGGACCTTTATGTGGAGTCATCAAGTGGTTCATCAACAAAGAAAAGTCAAAAATTTACTTCCTCAACACAAAGTCATCTATTCAAAGGAAGATTGTGAGACTACTAGGTTTTTCTGTGGAAGAGTTGCCTTCTAAATATCTTGAGGCTCTGCTATTTTAAGGGGTCTGTTGCACGTCCCTTTGGCAAGATGTTTTGGATGGATGTAGAGGAAAAGAAGAGGCTTGGAAGAATAAATGGCTAATGCTATATGGTAGGATCATGATGATTAAATTTGTCCTCTCCATGGTGCCTATTTTCGTTGTGTCATGCTTTTGAGCCACTCACAAGGTGGTGTTTGATATGGAGAGCCAACTAAAAATTTTATTATGGGAGGGCACTAAGGACGACAAAAGAATTCCATTGATTGAGTGGGATACTGTATCTTTGGATAATAATTTGGGGAGCTATACCGCGAGCTCGACCGCCAATGGTATAAAATAGTCCAAAGGAAATATATGGATAATTTGGACCTGTGTAGAATCTTCACTTTGGCTAACTTGCTTGGTGGTTCTCCCTTCTATAATTTTTTATGGGAATGCCTCCTAGTAATAACGAATCACATAACATGGAGAATTGGTAATAGGAGACAAGTAGATTTTTGGAGGGATTCGTGGGGTAGCTTCCCTCCAATTTTTGAGTCTTGGAATAATATTGAGTGTCTGGAAAACATGATTGCCCGCCATGGGAAGTGAGTGAAAGATTATGGTAGAAGCGTGGTTGGGGTGGGGGGTGAATATTTCAATTGGCTGGATGTTGGCTCCCTTGTTGTTCTTGAATTTGTTAAGGAACCTTTAAGTAACATATTAGCTTCTCGCATGATTTGTATGTCGGCCAATGAAGTCCAAAGTTGGTGAATTCTTTGTCAAATTGGGATACAAAATACAGAGGGGGAGGCTTCACGGTGTGGATTGGCTGGTTGATCTCTGTTGGAAGGATGTAATTCTCCCTAAGGCTGGATCTTTCCTTTGGACTACCTTGCACCAACAAATTTTGATGGGTGATACACTGGCCATCTATAAATTTCATGGTCCAAGCTAGTGCGTGTTATGTCATAAGGATTAGGAGATGACCAACCACTTAGTTCTAAACTACCCCTACTCCTCAGAATGCTAGGATTAGTTGTTGGGTGCTTTGGGTTGGTCAACTCCAATGCAATAAGACCTGTTAGAATTCCTGCAAGGCTGGTCGATATGGAAATGGAGTAATGTTTGAGTGAAGGCATGGGTGGTGACACCCTCTCTACTGGTATGATAGCTCTAGAAAGAGCGAAACATAAGAATATTCAATGATTCAAGCCTCTCAATTTCCAAAGTCATTAAGAAGATAAAAAATGGAATTTTTGAGGTGTTGAACTCAAACAATCGTCGCAATAGGGCTATGTGTTTCACTGACTGGGACAACAACCTCCAAAAGGTTTGGCCATCCTTGAAGCCTCTTACCATACTAGTTGTGGGAAAGTCTAAGCAAAGAGGGTCATCTAGGTGGTCCCCACTTGGTGTTGGATTTTATAAGTTAAATTTTGATGGTTCCTCAATGGGGAACTCGAGTAGGTCTGGGGTTGGTTGTGTCATCCATGATGGTGTCAGACGTTGCCTTTGAGTGCTATCTAGAAGGCCCGGGGTGGCAACAAATAACAAAAGTAAAATTTTAAGCTTTGGTGTGTGGGGTGCAGCTTTGCCTAGCCAAGGGAATAAAAATGGTAGAGATCAAAGGGGACTCTCAGGTTTGCATCAACATTGTATTGAAAAGGTGCTTCTTGAATCAAAAATTGAAAGTGTAGATAGCTAAAATTTGGGAGGTTTTGGAGAAGTTAGATGGATTCACATTAAAGCACATGTACACGGAAGAAAATGGAATGGATGATTGGTTGGTGAATCAGGGTGTTCAACAAGAAGATTTGGAGGAAATTTTTGATGGTACCACCCTTTTGGGTACATTAGCTAACCTGGAAAAAGTGGACGAATTGAGGATCTAGGTCGGGTACTTTGGTCCCTTGATTTTTTGTATGGCCTATCTCAGAATGTATCATTGTATTTCCTCGACCTATGGTTCGTTCTTAGGCTGGATTGTACACTTAGATACAATAGTGTCGATGGTCACATCTTCCTCGGTTGCATGGTGATGGTGGTCAGGGTTGTCTTGTCAGAAGAGCAAGGTTGAGTACTAAATGCTTAGGGATTTGTAGTTGCAGGCCTCACATGAAGAAAATGTAATAGAATGATGACAAAAATTTCTACCAATCCAAGGATGATGGTACAGAAGGGGAAAAATAGTGAAACTTTTATGGTTGAGCAGTCTCTTCTTCGCTTGGTTTGGATCTGCGATCGATTTGGAAAAATCCAATTTTGGATTCCAGTTGGTCAGATTTTATCTTGGTGAGGCATATATGGAGGGGTGAATGTTGCTTGCTTGATCAACATAAGAATGGCTATGCATTTTGGTGTCTATTAGATGCTTTTGGGTGGATGTGAGGTGGGCCAACTAGAAACGATTAGCGAGCAACTTCATTTCCTATTCCCAAAAGCATAGGAGAAGGAAGTTGCAATGATTAGGAAGGTAGTTGGTGATGATTTTTGGAGTGGGCTTCATACACACAATGGACAGGTATTGGAGTGTTTCTACAACAACTACATCTAGGTATTGGGAGCAAGATTGTGGGGAGTTCGAGCAACGCTACATTATGGGCATGAGGAAACATACTTGGCAATCTGTGATGCCATTGATAATGTGCCTATTGAACCAAAATATGGGTTTGTGGTGGGTGTGCTCAGTCTCAACCAGGAAAAAAAGAATGTGTAGTTGCACAGGGCCTAGAAACTATTTAAGGAGTGGAGTAGAAGAACAACATTGGTAATTTTATGTAGTTCATGTTAACACAAGGATTTGCACCTGAAGACAAGTTTGAAAAATCTTAAATCCTATGCACATGAGACTATTCTCAGGTTGTGGGTATCCTATGGTGAGAATAGACCTCTAAGTTTTGGGTTGGTTCCCTTTGGATTTTCTTGTAAAACCAGTTTTTTAAATAGAGGGAAAGGGATAAAAGGATAATGTATACAATAAAACAAGAAAATAAGGTGATTCACAACTCAAAATTGATTTGAAAGCTGATTAAATCTCACAATAGACTCAATAAAATTTATAATTTCACAACTCAGAAATTTATGTCTGCATAAATGATTCTAGTATAAGGCTTTGGACTTATACTTGGAAGAAGGAAAACAATGATTTTTTCACAAATTCTTATGCATGAGGATGAAAGCATAAATTAAGACCTGCACTGTGACATAATATCTTATGCATTCAGTATTAAAGGAATTGATAAAATAATGAAAGAATTCAATATTTAATCTTGTATCTCACAAAAAATACTAAACAACAAAGAAATAAGGTGAAGGAAATAAGCTTTCTATTGACAAATAAGGAATATCTGGATTACAAATCTGTAGTACTCATGAGAAATGAGTTACAAAGTATGTGTAACTTGCTATAGTATCCACACAACTCAGAACTAGCCATGAAATGAGAGAGAAGATAGACTTATAGAAAAGCCTCCAAAATTCAAATTTGAATCTTGGCTCCAAAATCTGATGTGTTGTCCACCTTCTCCTCCAAACAAGGCATGTGACTATTGAGAACTCCTCCAAACATGCATAAAGAGTTCTCAAAACTTAAAACAACCTCATGGGTTGTATGCAACTGAAAATCCCTCTAAAAGAGGGTCATAACTAAATGTGAACTTCAGTTTTAGAGCTCAAATCACTCCTTGATTGAACTTCAATAAAATGGAACTCATAACTAAAAGAGAACTCTCCAATAAGGGCTTCAAAATCCCTATCTTTACTCCACATGTTGGCATTGATTTCTCAACCTCTCCCATGATCTATGCAAAGCTTTTAAACCTCCATTTGAACTCTTTTGACCAAATCTTTGAAAAATACACTTTATTTTTGCATTGAAGATATCATTTAATTTAAATGATTTATGATTATCATTTAAAATAAATATTTACAATTTGAATCAAATGCATAAATAGAGTTAATTCCCTCATTTAAAAGCTATTTTTGCATTTATAATAAAATTTATTAAAATGATTTATATTTATCATTTTAAATAAATGTTTCACAATATGATTTTAATGCAAAAACTTCCTATAATCCAAATGCACCAAAGGCATTAATATTTCTTGCATTTTATAACATTTATTAAAAATTGATAATAATTCACTTTAAAAATAAGGTTTTATTTATCTCCAAGTGCAAAAAAAAAAGAGTTTTAATCAAATATAACGAAGATTTATATTTGACTAAGTCTTTATCATAGTGTTTATGAAACACTTGAAAGAAATGAAAGGCATATAATATGCCACGTCCCAACATAAAAGAATAAAGTTCTTTGGTAAAACATAAGGAAAAATACCTTCCCTTATCAAACCTTCTTAGGGTTTCATTAACCCTAAATGAATGATCATTCATTTATTTTGTAATTCATTCACTTGTTGTTTGAGAGCATCGCCATGCTTTCCCTAGCCACCATGAACATGGAGATTTCAGCCTTTGTATGTTGGAAATTCTTGATCTAAACGCCATCTCTGAGGATTTTTAGAAGGTTTTATGCAAAAATCTTCAAGTAAACCTGATCATTTTTAAACTCAAGAAAGGCATAGAGGGTGAGTATGATTCTTCTTTAAACCTGAATGGCCTTGAATATTTAACTCCATTATTTTTCTTTGAGTTCTTCTGTGTTGGCCACCATAAATACACTCTTAACTTGAGTTTTGAATGCATTAATTCTTCCTTTTTGCATATGGGTAGGTCATGGCCTCCAAGCTTTTGGTGATATCTCTTAATTCTCATTATGAAAACTACAGCCATGTCTGCTTTTCTGGGTTTGTAAAATATCATGAGCTCATGCATTTTTACTATGGCTGAAAGCTTCATCTTTTCTATATTCTTGTATCCATAATGAATAAGAATTTGCATTTCCTTTTTGAGCTAAGGGTTTCTTCACTTTTCCATGAATATGATATTAAGGAAAACCATGAATTCATTTCTTGATAAGAAAAAGATACTCACATATTGAAAGGTTGTGGTTGTTTGTGCATTTCCTCACATTATTCATTCAACAAACAATGTTGTTCAATGTAACTTTTCTAGAGAAATATATTCTCTATACCTTCTTATTGCTCTTAATACATTCTACATGTCATATTTTTGTCACTTATACTTTGCTATTTTACTATTATGAAATATATAAAACCTTCTCACTAAGCTTTCATGCTCAAATACTGTTGCTTTTCTTCTATTTCTGTTTGAATGAATTTACATCAGTGAATTCACTATATTCTGATAATTGAATATTATGAATGCTCTTTTGACAAAAATTGATTCAAAAATCCATTTCTTCAGAAGTCTTTGTATGAATTTTCCTGAAGAATCATTCATGGCTGCTTTTTCTTAAATTTGATATGCAAGATTATGTACTTCTACTTTGTAACTGAAAAGGAATCAAAATGTAATCTATCTCTAAGAAATTGATGTTCAATAAATACAAGTTCTGTAAATAATGGAATACTGCCCTCCATAGTATGTTATGTGAACAAAACAAATATGAAACATTCCCTTCAACAAAAGTAAAAAATTACTTTGTTGCTCCTAACTCTGTAGTTCCAATGGAGTGATGCTTCATGAAATTAACATGTATACTTGTTCACTATCATTGAGCAGTTGATATATTGGCCTTACACATTGCATTTCCCTCTTAAATAAGCTCAATTAGGCTCATTTATCCAATAAGTCAGCATGCCGAGCTCAACCCTTGTGGGAGCCACATTTTTTCCAACATGCTGAAGTTTAGAAATCAACAACAAAACTTTTCTTGCATCTGCACATCACAAAAACAAGTCAATAAAAATAATGGATTCAGTGATTCCTTTTGATGATTTGATATGATATTTCTTTTTATTTATCTTCCATTTGTTTGACCAAGTTGATTAGATTCTCCATTTAAAACAAGTTATATCTCTGTTGAACTAAAACATGTTTTAGGAATTCATGACTTGAGCTCTAACAATACTTTTACATCATTGAAGGTTTTAGAACTTAGGATAAATGAAACTGGAACTGAAGGTACTGAAGGGTGAGAAGAACCTAGAAGAATCAACCCTACACCGGCCTATAAGGCAATGACGGACATGACCTCCTCTCTCATGTTATTTTTCTGTTCTTTAGTTCTATAACTTGTTCTTCTTGTTGAATTAGATAAATTTAGTCTACTCACGGCTTGTGTGGGATCACATAAACATATCTCTTAATGAATCAATTGTTTATGATATGCAATGGATTATGTACTTTTCTGTGTTTATTCCAATTACATAATCTAAAACTATGAAATTATAACTATTTAGAACATATGTTCTATAATCATAATGAATTATTTCTACTCTTAAATATGCACTGTCTTTTGATAATCAACAATAATAAATATAATTGAAAATAATTCAACACTTCACTTTAATCTTCTTAATTTTTCCTTTCTAAGTGAAGTTTGTTTATTGGTTTGTCTAAACTGTTCAATAGTTTAATCCTAAACTGTTTGAATGATTTGAACAAATCAATGAACAAGTTAACTGATTCATTTTGAAAGTAAGGATTAATTAGATGACTAAAAATTTTATACCCCAACAAATAAACTTCACTAAATCTTCACTAATTTTAAGCAAGAAGCTAAAAATTAGTAACAATTCATTAAGGCCAACCCTGGCCTAATCAAAGAGAGTATAGTTTCTAGGTTAGTTGATATCTCTGATGGTGTTGGATTTCTATATCATTGATGCCATATGGAAGCTATAATTTTCTTTTTAAATCAATAGAGGGAGCTACCCCCTTTGGTAGCGTTTACCTAATATATATATTCTCTCTCACACCCACATATTCCCCTCATCTAATATACATACCTCCATCCTCTCCTTTATTCATATCCCAACCTTCATCTTTGTACAACAATGTCATTGCCTACACCCCTAATCCAAATCTATTATCAAACTATCCCCCAACCCATCTTCCAATCCATAATCATAATCCTTCAAGACATAATCATAATCTTCCATCTAATTCCAATCCTCTAATTCATATTGTTGGTGTAAATAAAGTCTTGTACCTAGTTAATTCATTACTAGGGGACTTATTTACATGTTAAGTTTACTTAGGTCATAGGAATCTTTCTAGAAGGTGTTAGTTGTCATTAGTTGTGATCTTATCTTTTGACTTGTAACACATGCGAACCTAGGTAAGTGTGATAAGTTGTCTCATGTCAAATGATTAAGACACTTGTACTAATCTTATGACATCTTGTATCTTAGCTTGGCTATATAACCAAGGGGTCTCTACTACATTGTACACATACACAACATTGAGTCATAATTAATAAGAATACAATTTATTCTTGTAATATTTAGATCTTATCTCTTTGTTCTTTCAATTTGGCCTCTAGTTCTTGGGTGGCTATCTCCATAACCAATTCTAACATGGTATCAATTTTGAGGTCATAGGTTTGAACCCATCACTTACATTGAGGGGTATTTTTGCAAGATGGTGTGTCCCTTGGAATTCCTTGTGCAATGTGGCACTTGAGTTCATGACATGGTTTAACTACCTCTTGTGGAGCTTGTATAAATCTAGCAGTTGTATCAAACATTAATAGGTTGATATTTTTGGGAGGAGTTTTATCCCACTAGGTTTTCTCCTTTTCTCCATTTGTGAGAGATTTCATTTTCATATGTACATGGGTACCTAACATGACCTCGTAGTTGGGAACCATATTTGTGTCATTTTCATAATAATTTGTGACTCCCTAAGTTGCACTTAAGGGGGAGTGTTAGTGCAAATAAAGTCTTGTACCTAGTTAATTCATTACTAGGGGACTTATTTACATGTTGAATTTACTTAGGTCCTAGGAATCTTTCTAGAAGGTGTTAGTTTTCATTAGTTTTTATCTTATATTTTGACTTGTAACACACATGAACCTAGGTAAGTGTGATAAGTTGTCTTATGTCATATGATTAAGAAACTTGTCATAATATTATAACATTTTGTATCACCTTGTCTATATAACCAAGGGGTCTCTACTACATTGTACACATACACAACATTGAATCATAATTGATAAGAATATAATTTATTCTTTTCATATTCATATCTTCTCTCTTTGTGCTTTCCATTTGGCCTCTAGCTCTTGGGTGGCTATCTCCATAACTAATTCTAACACATATTTCATATCCTCTATCTACTCCTAATCCTCCATATAAGCTTGAAACATACACATAATTCAACCCAAAATTCCTCCAAGGGATCCTAGGAAAGAAACCATTACAAAATACACATCCCAAATCTATGAAGTCATATCACACCAATCAACCATATAAGGTAATCATTGATGAGTAATTCTTCATCCTACACCTATTATTCCTCTCCCAACCCCTAACATCATCTAAACCATCAAAACAATCCAACTCATCTAAACCATCCCACTCCAATCCCAATATCCTACTCTTAGAATTATCCAACCCCAATCCTATGGGCCTCATGAATCACCTATCTCTCCATGAATCCCATTTGAGGAGCCCATCCAATAATCCTCCATAATTACACCATCTGTGCAAGTTCAAACATGACAAGATATTATTATGAAGCATATCGATACATCCCCTCATCCAAATCAAGATCCTACCATCCCATATAATCCCTATACTGATCCTTTATCACCTACTACCTAAACTAGCAACATAGGAACAAGTCATATCCACCACCTGCCCACCCATCTAATACAAAACTCATATCTTGCTTCTAAAACAACAAACATCCTACTTTAATATTCATGCTCAAGAACATGAAAAATTAGGGTAGAGGCTTAGCCCTTCATGAGAAAGGTATATTGGAGCCCATTCATATCAAATAAAATCCACGATCACAACATCTTGGTTACATATCCCAAGGCACCCAAACCAAATTCTTGGTACAACCTTCATACAACCTAAGTAGGATTCTACTAAAACCACAATATGTTCTTTCCATCATTCATGCAAACCATTTACCGCTATCACCCTCCTTCATCATACCAACCTAAAATAATTATCGTGATCCCTCCTTTATCCTCTAAATCCATTTTGGGTCCTTATATCCCACAATCCACCATCACATGTAGTCTGCATAATAATTTCATTTTGGGCGATTATATCCCAAAATCTTGTCCTATATCTCATCCCTTCATCAACCAATCCCCTATCCCCACTAACCATCATAAATATCTCACTCCTATAATTCTCAATCAAGATAAACAAAGGCGCACCTCCATGAATATCATCCAATGTCCTCCCTCTATCAATCCACTCATATTCCCTCATAATCCATATCCTTGCACCCATACCATTGTTATTGGAAGCAATTTGGATTCCAAAGTAAAAATACATAGAGCCAAACATTCACAAAAATATAAATATCCCAATATCCCCTCAAAAAGACATGATAAAACAAAAAAAAAGATGATCTAAACACATAGGCCCACCAAAGAAAAAATAAAAACCTAAAGGATCCCAAAGCACAAAGAAGTAAAGCATCCAAAGGAAAAATCCATAAGGGCATCCAAAATTTTTAATCCAAAAGCTAAGCATCCCCATCCTCCATCCCCTAAATCTATTTTGGGCCCCTATGTGCCAAAATTCACTATCATAACTCCATCATTCCCACATCATCCATCTATTTCTCCTTCCACCATTCAATATTAATCATAATATGTGTCAATGTTGGCCCTAACAATATTCCCCCATAATACTTCTATCCATCCTTCCATCTAAATGATTTTGAAAAAACCATCCTTTATCTCACATACCTCCCCCATCAAACCCCTTTAATCCATTCCCTCACATAATCCCCTCATCACAATAAGTTTGTACCAACATCCTATGATCACTTCAATATAGGCTCCTTTTACCTCGATATGAAACTAGATAATTAAGTTATTCATCTCCCTATCATCTATCCCTATGTTCCAAATCCATTTATCCATATAATTATCCTCATCCCTCTCCATTTATATTATTCAATTTTTTTTTTTTAAAATGGGAAAAAAATTGTCCAATGGTGAAAACTTGGAAAACAAGCGCCTTGGTAAAATACCATGATGAAAACTTGGAAAAAAGGAATTATGTGTAAATCACCTATCCATTTTCTTCTTAAAATTGGGGGCAAGTTTCCTCTAGCTACATATCCATCACTTCCTCCATTCCACCTACCTATTTTACCCATCATATCCTATCCTTTCCAATTCCTCCATCCTCCTTCCAATCTTGATAAAGACAAGGGAAACATCCATAAATGATTTAGACATCTCTTGGAGTGAATTCCCCAATTGCACCATCCTTCCTCCTCTATAATCCATAAAACCCTTCCAAATACCTTCATATTCCTTATCCATTCATCATATTATTGTCCATCTATCTTCCTTATTTACCCATAATCCTATCATCCATCTATCTCCCTTATCCTTCCATCATCCTATCTTCCATATTATCATGCACAACATATTGTATCATCATACATGACATATCTAGATTGGGGAATTTTATTAATTTTTGAGGAAGACCTTTGAGATATCATTCACACCCTCTACCCATCTAATAATTCCTACCATACCCTATCACATACATTCCGTATCCCTTCATCTCATAATATTTCTATATCTCTATCCTTATCTCCCTATCCTCCATCCTCCTATCCCAATGACAGTATCTAGATATAGGCTACCCCCATGCAATCTAATAACATTTATCTCATCATTTCATCATCCCAAATTTTGAGAAACATCCCAGTTTCCTAATATTTCTTCTCATCCTTTTCCATCCACCCCGTCATATGCTTAGTTAATCTTTTAAGTGATTTGCATAATATCCCATATTTGAAATTCCTACAGGAATTTATTGACACATCCTAATAATATTTAGACATAATCACAATCTTCATACAATACAATAAAAATCCATTATACATAATATATGTATTATAAATAATGGCATACCCATCCATCACCATCTATGTTCATCCTTGTGCATACATGACATTAGGTCTCATGCTTGTGTAAGTTATCTTTATGTCATCAAGAATCCCCAATAAGTTGGTACTTCAATAAAACACATTATCCCTTGGGTTTTAGGTATCTTGATTTCCTCTTGTCATGAGAATCCTAAGTACTATCCATTCATAGTTGGCCTTCATAGGATATATCATTTCTCACATCGGGACACATCTCCCCCATCCATCATCCTTATAGAAAAAAACACTTGAGATATTTTGTTATTTCACTGGTGCTTTTAAATATTAATTTATATTTCGTTTGAGATTCCTATTTTACCTACTCATGGTTTCCACGATCTGGATCATATCATGCCATTCTTTGACTGGTAAATCCAAGGGCAAGTTATTGGATTTCATGTGCTATATTTTTATGTTTTGTCCTAAGTTGTACCCATCAAGGTCAAATTAAGTTCTCACTACATTGTTGTTTATTTCATCACATTCCCCCCTCTCCATTCATCAATCCCCTAATCCTATTCACCCATCCCTCCATCCCCTCTACCTTCCTAATCTTCACTTAATCATTTCTGTCATGTACACTTGAATCTTTGTCCATATTTCTTTTTCTATCTTCCCATCTTTGACTTGACTTGCTCCCATGTTCTATTTACCATGACATAACACCTACACCCACAAACCTTCATATACATCTCACTCATCCTATAATTTCATTATCCATCAAGTTCATTTTAGGATTATATAGTTTTTTTAACTCATTTCCATCTACATCTCCATCTTCATCTTTATCTCTATCTCTATCTTCCTCTCTATCTCTATCTCCTTATCCTCTCTCTCTCTCTCACTCTTCCCCCTTCCATGTCTCCCTCTTTCTATCCCTATATCACCCTCTCTTTCTCTCTCTCCCTATTGAAAACATAACATGAGCTTATTGTTAATGAAGCCTGATTATCTTCCTAATTTAGAGATTTTGTTTCAATCATGTTTGGATACTTGTAAGTGGATGCATAGTTGATTTGAAGTTATCACTTCTCCACTGGGACCTTTGTTGTACAAACAACATCATTTGTTGAATGAACTACCAATTGACCTCATGCCCTACACAAATGTATGTAAAAAATAGACCAAATTTTTTGCTAATTGACCTTCCAAACTTCATCGACGTACCCATTGCACTCCATGGTGTGATTGCTAATATTTAACTACGTCACTTGCATAAGCATACAAAGTAGAGAAGGTCGGGGTTGATCTATAATTATACTAAATAAAATAGAATCAATATTATTTAATTAAATATAATCCAAAAATTTGGGGGAAAAAGGTTTTTAAATACAATCAAAGCCATATAGCGAAATCCTGATTTTTTTTTAAAGAAATTCAATGTCAATTTGTTACAAGTGAAGTGGAGGGTAGGTTTCATAGCACCTTATTAGTTAGAGGGTAATTATTGGTACTATCTGATTAATCAATTTTTTATATCTTCCTTCAATTAAAGTATTTATTTATTTATATTTTATTTAATTTTTGATAAAGTTAAAGATATATTTTTAATAAAAAATATTAAAATATAAATTATTTTAAGTACTAAAAAAATTGAATTTTAATTATTTTATGTAAGTCAAGAAAATATTAATAATAATTTTTAAATACAATATAAAATGCAAATATTTTAAATATATCATAGGAATATAAAATATATTTAGTTTATTTAATAAATAAATTGAAAATACTTAATTTTTTTCTTATTAATACATTTTTAAATATAAAATATATTTAGTTTATTTAATAAATAAGTTGAAAATACTTAGATTTTTTCTTATTAATACATTTTTAATTAATATAAGCATAAATTACATTAATATCACATCATGTTAATATCTTTGAATAAATATATATTATAAATTTTATACTAGCACTTGTTAGGATTTAGGTGTCATCAACCTTGTAAATATTTTAATTTATTATTCTTCTAAAGTGTTTTGTACATTTACCCATAAGACGTGAAACTGTTTGACCAACAGTGGTGAAAGAGACAATGTAAATGCAGTGTTACCGTTACCATTTGTCATTTTTGGAAAAGGACAAAATAGCTAGGCGTCCCACCTTGGAACCTTCTAAAATAAGGTTGTTGGGTCAAAGTAGGGTGTTGTAAGAGCATCTATGACATTCATTACAGTTGTCATAAGATGCTATGACAGTATGACAAATTCCCTATGACAGAATATGCTATTTTTAGACCCCAGGCGCCCATGCAACAAAGATGCCTTATGACAACTGTAAGAGCATTTGTAAGAGGCTATTTTTGGTATTTTTGACCATTTCAAGGAGGGAGGTGTGATTTTTTATAGGTGGTATTTCTGCCTATTGTTTGGTGAAACCATGGTGGTTTTCATCCTCACAAATCTCTATTAATTGGGGCGTTGAGCTAGAGTTATTCAATTTAGTTTTGTAGGGTAATAGGGTGCTGCTAGATTTATAGGGAATGATAAGAGAAGTCTATTGTTGCATGTAATATTTGAGAATATCAGTAATATACTTGCCTCTCTTTCGGTGGTGGATTTTTTCCCTTCTAGGTTTCTCCACGTAAATCTGTTGTTGCATGTGTTATGATTTTTCTATCTCTCTCTCTCATTCTTTCTTCACATTAAGGCTAAGGTTAATCTACATATTTCAGATTTGCATTCACTCATTTAAGTTCATATTGCAAGCTTTCTTCATCTTGATTTTTAACAACACTTGCACCTAAAGGGGTTCAAGGATTACACCAATAGAAAACTATATGTATGTGTCGACTGGGAAATCAGGTCAAAAATATTAGATCACACACATCAACCACAAACTGTTAGAAATAAGCTTAAAATCCCCAAATCAAACGATAGAGCACAAATGACATAAAAGATTAAATGAAACAAACAAAACCAATTATACCTTCATGTCATGATTGGTTGACCTCTATTGCTCTTCTCCTCTTTGCTAGATAAGATTTGAAGTGTTGCTCTCAGTTTTAAGTGCACAATTCAATTGGCTTGAGATGATAATAATGTCAAAGATTAGACGACTTTGGTTAGAGAAAAAGAGAGTTCGAAGATTTAATTTATAGACAAAGAGATAGTGAAATGAATAGACAAGATTAAGAAGAGAATGAACATGGTCAAGATTGCACGAGACAAATTTCATGAGAAGCTTGCTCATTTATGAAGTCAAAATTAGGGGAAATTGATTGGAGAAATTAGTGGAAGTGGAAGCAAAATTAATGGTGAAAGAAGATTGAGAAATTAGTGGAAGTTTCTGAGAAATTAGATTTAAAAAATTATGGTGATGGAAGAGTTAGATTTGTGAGAATTTAAAAAATAAAATAAATGAAAAATCATTTATTTTCAAAAGCATGAATAATTAATTAAATTAAACAATTAACTAATTATAGAAGAACTTCAGGTTAGGAAGATTAAATAAAAATATTTTTTTAATCTAAGACATGAAATAGTTAGTAATTAAATAATTAAATAATAATATTTAACTAGAGAAATAATGAAAAGGAAGGATTTAGTACAATTAAATAATTAAAATTATTTAATTATGGGTGTGTGAGGAAGAAGACAAAAATGAGGGTTTAGACATAATTAGGGTTAGATGGGGAATTAGATGAAAAATGGTGTTGTAAGCTAAGGATAATTTTGAGTGTTTACATTTTGCCCCTCTTTGAGACAATGCGATTTTTAGTGTTGTCTCAAAGAAAAATAAGAATTTTTTCGTTCCATTCCTACCCTAGCAGAAATGAGATTATGATACCCCCTTGAGAAATTTGGCAAATAAATTGAAAATTGAGCCAAATTTACTAATAAGATGGAAGAAAAGGTTAGTAAGAAATGACCTATGGTTAGCTAGATCTATATTAGATGTGGACAAGATTAATTGATTAGGATAGAATGGATTGAAGACATATTAGCTAGAATAAATGTTAGCAAGAAAGGAAGAATAGTTAGTAAGATGAATGGATTAAAAAATGGAGTGATGAATGAGTCACATTGAGCCTTGATAAGTGCACATATATCATCATAGAGCATTTTTTATTTTTCAAATAGATAACGTACACCAAGGCATGAAAAGAAAAAGGTACAAAATGCTATCCCTTTGCATAGACATACATATTGTAGACAATGAGTGTCATGAATTAGACTAGGAATTTAGTTGCCCCAGTCATAGTGTCAAAACAAACCACAAACAAAAATCAAAGAAAAAGCGGTCATGATCCATCCTCACTCCTCTAATCACTTTTGGATATCCTTGAGTAGCATAGGAACATGACAAAAGATAAATCGGATAAAAGATAAGACTCACTAGACCAAATGTAAGTCAACAACCATTTAGATCTTCTTTCCAAAGACAAGGAATGACATAAAGAGAGTCTAGTTTCAAGAATGAAGCATCTTATATAAGACACCTAGTCTTGTTTCAACGAATTTAACAACTTGTATAAGACAAAAGACAAGTGATGAAGACAAATGATGAAGATAGATGATGAAGACATGTAATTGATCTGTTAGACGTGAAGGCTAGTTTGATAGTTTGTCTATTATTTAATGACTTGTTACACTCAATGTTTTCATAAAATGTTGTGTTTGTGTATAGTCAAAGTGTCAGTTTAGCATAAGGAAAATGTATTATGGGGAGTAGTTGTGATGGTAGTTTATTGTGAAATATGGATAATGGGATGTGATAAGATTTATTATGGGTTATGGATAACTTAATATGGATGGTGGATAATAAGTGATATGTGTTGTGAATTGTTTATTATGAAAAAGAAATTGGTGGACAATCATCATATGGAGACAAATGACCCAAGGGGATCCTCCATTGTTTTGTCAAGTGTCCCATCTAAAAAACCTAGATCTAGGACTTGCCCCCAGCCAAGCATAAGATCAAATATGGACAAGCATGGGATCCATTGAATTTATTAGGGATGTGAGACAAAAAGAAAGTGATGTGAAATGAGAAGCGAGTGATTCTAAATACCAATCAATTTTAGGCCATAAGAAGGACAACCAACTTTATTATGAGTGTGTTTGAGATGGAAGGACTATTTATTATGAAAGTGGATGGAGAGTCAAAAACCAAATAGAATGATGGTAGATGAAGGAGCATTAGCCTGCTACACATGGAACCTATTTTCCAGGTTTTCATCATGGTACTTACCCAAAGTGCCACTGAAGTGGTTTTCACTAGATGACGAATCATTCCTCTTTACTATTCTTTTTTTTCAATTTTTCAATTTTTTTGATGTTACACAAGGCGCTTGCTTGCTAGGTTTTCATCAAGGTGACCATTTCTTTACTTTTTTTGTATTTTTTGAGGGACTTTCAAGAATCAAGTATAGAACCTTCGAAGGTGCATGTTGTTGATGGGCTTTGGAGGTGGTTTGACTTTGGGAGTAGTAAGAATTGAATCCATATGCAACAGTGATTATATAAGGACCTAACCAATTAGGCTCGAACTTTCCTTGCTTTTCTTTGTCCAAACTATTCCTTTGATTTTATTTTAAGACAAGATCTCCAATATAAAAATTCCTAACCTAAAATTTCTTGTTACAACTTCGACAAACACAATTTTGGTATGCTTGGAGATGGACTAGTGTCATCTCACCTTGTTAATCTAGCAGTTTGAGTTCATGTAACCTGGATATTCTATATTCTTCATTGTCAATGAAGCACTGCAAGGAAACTCTCAGTGATGGTAACTCGACCTCAATAGGGAGAATAAATTTATATCCATAAACTAGGGAGAATGGGGTGGCATCGGTTGGAGTACAAATGCTTGTATGGTAGGCCCATAAAGTTGGATCAAGTTGAAGGTATCAGTCATGTCCAACATCATTGACAATATTTTTAGGATTTTGAGTATTGTTTTATTTGATGCCTCATCTTGACCGTTACCTTGTGGGTAGTATGGGATAGAAAAGCGATGTTGGATTTGGAATTTGGCACATAGCTCACAAAAATCCTAGTTTTTAAAAGATTTACCATTATCAGTGATGATGGAAAGTGGAATAACATATCGACAAATGATGTGATAGTGGATGAACATTGCTATTTGTTTGTTGGTGATATAGGTCATAGGGATGGCTTCAATCTGTTTCATAAAATATTCAATTCCAGTGAGAATAAATTTATGGCCATTTAAGGAAGTGGGATGGATCTTCCTTATGAGGTTGAGTCCCCATTGAGAGAGAGTCCACATGGATGTGAGCGGATGAAGTTCCTATCCTGGTGCATGAACCAAGTCTCCATGAATTTAACACTGACATGTCTTGACGAATTGGTATGCATCTCTCTCCATTGTAGTCCAGTAATATCCAGTCTTGATGAGCTTCTTGGCTAAGGAAGGACCACTAGAATGAGCTCCAAATATACCCTCATGTACCTCACATAAATTTGTTTACACTTCTTCAAAGTTGAGACACCTAAGAAGAGTGTTATCTAGACCACGACAGTAAAGGGTATCACTGATGATAACGTATCTAGAGGCTTGATGGATAAAGGTTTTATATTAGGTGCTAGACAAGTCTAGAGGGAGGGTTTGGTCATGGAGGTATTGATATATGTCATTATACCAAGGGGAATTAGGACCAAGAATTTTGTACATGATTTCAAAGTCAAGAACATCGAAAGCGAAGATCAATAACTACTCCATCAAGAACTCACATTGATGTATGTTTTGTGGCATGCCACTTGTAGAGATCCAATAGTGGCCATGGCATCAACTGCTCTATTTTGTGCTCTAGGAATATGCTTAAATCTGATGACATCAAAATATTTTTTAAAAATATCAACCATCTTCTTGTAAGGGGTAAGTTTCTCATCTTTCATTTCATGGTCATCATTGATTTTCTTGATAATCATCTAAGAATCACCATATACCTGAAGGTCCTTGATTTGAGTCATGTATTTAATGTCTCATATTAAACAATGTTATTAGAACAAGCAAAAGTAATTCTATAAGAGTTGGGAATGGTATCTTCTTGTAGAGTAATAATAAGAACCCATGCTCTAGATCCATGTTAGGTCTAAGAGCCATCAAAATATAATTTCCATGTTGTAGGCATTGTTGCCATGAATACAACCTCATTAGGAGAATCTTACACCAGAGGATGATCAGTGGTAGTAGGAGCATCAGCTAATTGATTGACAATTTCTTGTCCTTTTATTGCTTTTCAATCAACTTATTGAATATCAAATTCACTTAGAATCATTACCCATTTTGCAAGTCTTCCAATGAGCATTGCTTTTCTGAGGAGATACTTCCAAGGATCTATCTTAGCTATGAGCTTTGTCTGATGGTTGAGCATATCATGTCAAAGTTTTTGTGTGGAAAAATCAATAGCAAGAAATACATGTTCAATTGGTGTATAATTTAGCTCATATCCCACCAGTGTGCACCTGATGTAATAAATAGCTCTCTCCTTTCCTTCTTCATCATGTTGTGCTAAGAGAGCCCCTAATGCCAAATATGTAGCATATATATATATAATCAATGGTTTTCCCATCAATTGGTGGCATTAGAACCAATGGTGACATTAGGTAATCCTTTAACTATTGAAACGTTTGTTGGCAGTGATCAATCCATTTAAAAGGGAAACCCTTTTGAAGTATATGTTGCAAAGGTGACATTTTTCAACCAATTGAGCAATGAATCTTTGGATGGATTGTAGTTTTCCCTAGAGACTTCTTAGCTAAGTCAAATTTGATGGAGGAGGCATGTCTATTATTGCTTTCACTTTTGTCAGATCAACCTTGATACCTTTATGAGAGACAATGTACTTGAGAAGTTTCCTAGAAGTCACCCCAAAGACACACTTTTTCAGATTTAGCCCATGACCTTATGTTTTCTAATCTAGTGAATATTTTTGTCAAGCGTTTCTAGATGACATTTTATTGTGAATGATTTGGCTAACAAGTCATGAAAATAGTCTTCCAATCTAATGAATATTTTTGTCAAGAATTTATTGATGACCTTTTATTGTGAATGATTTGGCTAACAAGTCATCAACATAGTCTTCCATAAGAATGTGCACCATATCATGAAAGATCATAGTCATAGCCCTTTGATAGGTGGCTCTAGCATTTTTGAGACCAAAGGGAATCATATTCTAGTAGTAGGTACCCCAAGGACAAGTGAAAGCCATTTTGTGATTATCCTCAGGATCAATTCTTATTTGGTTATATTCATAAAATTTGTCCATTAAGGACAACATTTCATATCTAGTGGTAAGGTCCACTATGAGATCAATATTTGGAAAGGGAAAATCATCCTTAGGAAATGCCTTGTTTAAATCTTTGAAATATGTTGGGTGAAAATTATGTAATCAACTTTTTGATAGATTACACAACTAAGACTTCAACCACAACTATGTGAGATATAAATCTCTCCTCTCAAAAAGGGGAGGTTCCCTTCTTACTGTTGATAGAAGCTATAGTAAAACAAATAAAGTAATTACACAATGTATACAATACTTACGAAGTGGGGGGAGTGTGTCACATTCATCCTTCTCTCTTTTTTTAGAGAAGATGTTTACAATGCTTTATTGTTGGAAGTTCTCAATTCTCAATAAACTTAAATGATCAACAAGCAGTAATGACAATACCTCTATCTTTTCAAAGCAAAGAATAGAGGTACTAGAAGTGATTAACAATAAACAAGTAAAATAAAAAAAGGGAAAACTCACGAAGGCACAAAGTCGTTCCGTAGCTTTTTCAATGGTGGATATGTGAAAGATGCGTCGTTTGTTGCATTAGAAGCACAAAGTCTTCTTAGATGCAACAATTCCTTGAACAATATGAACAATTACAATTGCAACGTCTTATAGATCATTCAACCAAAGTATCCAAATAGCATGAACAATTACAAGCACAAAGTCTTGTAGATCATTCAACAATAGTTAGCCAAACACAAATATAAATCCAAATAAAAGATGTAACACAAAGTTTACATGAATTACTTAGAGTCCTTCAGATCTCATAAACTAATCACCACCAATCTCAATCAAATCCAAGAGACAATTGATCCAACACAAAGTTTGGTATGCAACTTCTTTCTTTATTGATTTAAATTTAGATTCACAAAATATGAACACAAAGTTTCACAATTTTTTGCAAATTGAGCAGCACTTCGTTGCAAAAAATAAATGATAAACATTACAATAAAAATCCCTCATATATATAGAAGAGAGGAATGAGAAAATCTAGGAAATCAAAGGAGTAAAATTAGGAAAGTTAGGTGAGCTAATTAAGGAAAATCTCACCTAACTTTGACCAAAGTCAAAGTGTAATTTGTCTTCAAGAAATTACATCTCTTTTGGTGTAATTACATTTTGAGAAAAGACATTTAAGATGTCAAAAAATATTTACAAGATGCATAATGGAAAGCATCAAAATGTTCAACATCAGAGATCAAGAATCTTCATGGTTCCTTGCTTTGGACGTGAAGTCTTCATATTTCTTCTTGGTCTCCTATATGAACGCATCATCTAGGCCGACTATGTAATCTACAAGGGTGTGAACTCTTGTGATCGACCTTCTGGCGGATGAATGGATTTTCTTGCACTTGCGAAGATTCATCTTGAGATTATCAAGTGTCAGCCATGTATCACAAATGACATGCATTGAGGCTTTTGAAAAGCTGACATCCTCAACTTGTTGCATGATGACTTCTTTGTAGATCTAGGATAGTTCACTAGATCAAAATATGTCACCTTCAGGATCACTTGATGAAATCTAGAGAGAAACTACAAGGATGGTGAATCAATAGATGTTTAGAAGAAAAAGAAGCATTGGGAAGCATGAAGCGAGCAATGATGTTGAGCAAGCGTGAAATGAGCGACAAGGAATGAAAAATGATGCACAGAGTGGAAGGAACAAGAAATGATGCGAAACTGGAAAGTTTTGAAGTGTTTGGAAGAAAAACAGTGAAAAGTGTAAGGGCTACACTTAGCATGTAAAATTGTGAAAAGTGCACAGGAGACAAAAATTAGCACCCTATACAAATTTGACTAAGTATAGATAAAAAGTGCACAAGTGCTAAAAATCAACGCTTGTGCACCAAAGGTAGACTTTGAAAAAAGTGCACAAGTGCTAAAAATCAAAGCTTGTGCGCCAAAGAAAAACTTTGAAAAAAGTGCACAAGTGCTAAAAATTAGAGCTTGGCGAGTTTCCAGCTTGATGGAGAATGAGTGAAAGGTGAAATGAAGTGAAGGAATGAACTAAAAGTCAATTAAAACTACTTAAAAGTGATTTGGGAGTGTCGTAAATGAACAAAAGTTGTGCAACTAATCAAGGTATAAAAAGTGGCACAAAACTGGAAAAAGTACAAAGCACTGAAAAAACAACGCCTTAGTAAAAAATTGGCTAAGTTTGGAAAAAGTGCAAAGGTGCTAAAAATCAGCGCCCAACTCAAAAAAATGACTAAGTCTAGAAAAAGTGCAAAGGTGCTAAAAATCAGCGCCCAACTCAAAAAATGACTAAGTTTGGATGAAAAGTGCAAGGGCGCTAAAAATCAGTGCGATTCCACCAAAACAAAAATCACTTAAGTGCAGGGGCACTGATTTTTGGCGCCCATGCACTTTTGACACTTAGTCAATTTTCCAAAAAGAAGTAGAGCGCTATTTTTTCATACAACTGCACTTTTCACAATTTTACTAAGTATCAACAGTGATAGCTCATGAAGGTACTTGTTTCAAAGGTCTTTGTGAGTCGAACGTAGGGGGATGTTCAAACTGACTATTTGAGGATTTGGAATGCATTTTGAGGTGGATTGAAAAATTGCCTTGTTTTGCATGCTTGAACTTCACGAACCTAGGAAACGTACAAGTTTCATAGGGGGTTATTCGTGAATGGAGCACTGCTAGATTCCATGATAAAAAAAACTATACATATACAGATTCCCTCAGTCACCTTAGTAATAGGTACAAGATAGATATCCATTTTGTATAGTCAATTGATCTGATAAAGCCAACATTTAATAATTTCTTCAACTCCGCTTCTACCAACAAGGTAATTTATGGGTGTATTTTTCTTAGTTTTTTATTGATTGGTTTTTCACCTGGATGAAGATGTAAGTGATGAAGAACCAATTTTGGATCCAACCCAGGAATATCAGCATAAGACCAAGAAAAAATAATTTGTCTCATGAAAAAGAAGCTCATGAATTTTGGTCTTTTTGTTTCAGTTAGGGAAGCTACAAAATGTACAATCTTGGGATTGTCTATTGTTTCGATGTTGACCTCTTCTGATCTTTCCACCATCAGGGAAGATTTGTTTTGACATGTAGGGAGTACATCCAACCCTCCATCCTTAGGCACCTCAGAGAGGTTTTCAACCCTTGATATGTCCTTTATTTTTACTTTTTCACGGTCTATAGGCACCTTTCAATTTTCACCTGAAGACCTATTTTTTTATTTTTATTTTCATTTTTGTGACTAGAAGGTGGGGTGGACTCCCCAAAGTAGGTTGTATCATAGAAATCTATAATGAATCCAAAATTTTGATCATCCCAAGTTAAATTTTGTTGAAGTCCCATAAACTCAACTATGGCTTCATCATTTTTGAAGAGATCTAAACTTAGAGGTCCTTGTTGGTACTAATCTATGAGTTGAGGATGGATGAGAGGCATGTTATCATTTAGAAAAGGTAAGGACTGAAGGATCAACCCAAGGTTGATCATTCATAGATGGAGGAAAGGCAAATAATGTAAGGATTGAAGATCCTATAGGATACCAAAAGGTCTCAATCCAGGCTCGGTTATCAGCATGTTGTCCATTACAAAGATTAGGGTCTAGATTAGCATTATACTTAGACACCTCAATGCCATTAGAAACACTTACATCTCTAGTTGAAAGCAAATTAGTACCAAAATCGTTCATTTTTAGTGGTACATACTTGAGGCCTCTATTTTTAGGCACACATTTAAGTTGGATTAGCTCTATAATTCCTTGATTATGTGCTCCCAAACCACTATGACCATCATATCCTTTTTGTTTCATACTAGATAAGCCTTTACCATATTAATCTATTGGTAATTGAACTTACTCTTGGTCATCTTCATCTTGGTATAACCATGTGGAGATGTGTTCACTAAAAAAGTCATTATTTAGCTCTCCCCACTTAGAAAAAGTAGTGGGTGGTTTGTATTGGATGATGTTCTTTGAGTCCTGTTGAATAGGACTTGGTTAACCATAAGACTTAGGAGAGGTAGGAAACTTGTTGGTGCAAAAGGAATTTTCCATAGTATACTCATTGCATCCCTTATGTTGGATTTGTACCTTATGTTCGAGAAGGGATATGGAAGGAAAAGACTTGGTAAGCAATGAGGGATCAATGTAATGTGAGGAGTTGGTCAATGAAGTTTCTCTATTAATCCGCACTTGACATTAAGGAATACACTTCAAATTGTTGCAATATTGAAATGGGTTGGGGTCCCTTGATATGTTAATTTATACTCCATTATAAGGGTATTTAAGGCATTGGTGGTAAGTGGAAGGAATGACCTTCATGGCATGAATCCATGGATGATTGAGGAGTAGATTGTAGGGAAGGTCCAGATCCAAGACTTGAGATACTATGTTCTCTATTGCTAGATTAAGTTTGATGGGAAGGGTAATGACACCCTTGGAGGGACGCTTTGCATCATCATAAGCCTTTATGATAATCCTTTTAGAAGCATCAATACTTGCCTTAGAAAATCCCAATATAGCAACCAATTTCATAGTGCAAATATTCAAGCTTGCTTCACCATCTATTAAGACTCGTATTATTTTGTGCTTCTTAATGAAGACTTCTAGATGGAGGGAATCATTGTGTTGAGGTCTATCAAAAGGGACATCATGCTTAGTGAAGGTGACATGGTGGGTGATAGAGATACCCAACCATGGCCTAAAATTGATTGACATCTAGATCTATGGGAACATAGGACTCTTGGAATACTTTGTCTAATATAGCTTTGTGTACGGGTGATGTATGTGCCAATAGCTCAAAAATAGACATTTGGGTAGAGTTTTTCCTAGATGATCCAAAATATTGTATTGATTTGGAAGTTGTGGTTTAGAAGTGTCTCCTTACATCTAACCACTTTGGATCTATAGGTAGTTACAACACACTGAGGACTCTTGCCCTTGACAGTTATAGTCAAGACATTGTTATCCAATTGTTGGATACTATTAACCATGTACTCATAAGCTATATTTGTATAATTGGTATTAGAATTGGTTTTTGATCTTAAGCCAAAGGCTTGTCCTTGACCATGATTTTGTAAAGGGTCCTTGAATATAATATGATCTATATTTGAAGATCCAATAGGGTCATCAATCACTATGTCTCCCCGTTCTATAAGGTCTTGGATGATATTCTTGAGTCCGAAGCATGAAGATGTTTTATGTCCCTTGTTCTCATGGAATTCACAAAAGGTATTATCATTCCACTAGGATGGTTTGTTGGGTTCGGGGTCATAATGTATGACTTTCAAGAGTTGAATAACATTAGACTGCAAGAGTTTCTTTAGAATTGATTCAATCAATTCCCCTAGAGGCGTGAATTGCCATTTTGGAGGTGGATTAGGTATAAGGAAACTACGTTGAGGATTATTTTGAACATTAATCAATTGCAAAGGAATTAATGATGGATGAGTATTGATTGCTAGCATTCGAGATGGGTAAGTCCTTTATGATCAAGATCAGATGAGCTTTGTTTATTATTTTAGTGTCCACAATACCATCATTCACCACATTTTTGTTGCAAGACGAAGATTTGGATTTTTTAGTGGAAGTACTTGGGTTATTACTTGGTCATTTGAAAATTTTCATGAGTCCCTTTGCCACAAGATAATTTTTGATAGGGATTCCCTTTTGAACAAATTCATCAAATGTAGTAGGTCAATGGACTCAGAGCTGGAACTTTAACTCTGAATTTAGGTTGTCAATAAAGATTTGCACCAACTATTTTTGAGGTATCTCACAAGGACATTTGCTTGCCAGAGTTCTCTATGTTTGCAAAAAGGATGTGAAAGATTCCCCCTTCTTCCTGTTTAGTTGTACATAAGTTTACTATGTCTATCTCATGATCAACATTATAGGAGAAGTGAGTGATGAATTTGTCAACTAATTCTTCCCATGTATTTATGCTAGGAGGTAAACATGCAAACCATTCCATATCCTATCCTTCAAAACTACGTGGAAAGAGACAATTTAGATAATTTTGCTTATGTCAAAATTCTAGACATGTTGTAGAAAATTCTGACATGATCTATTGGATTCCACTTCCCCTTATATTTATCAAACTTGGCTATTTCGAGATTTGGAGGGAAAGGTGGCATATGTAGATTCTTGTCAAAAGGATAAGGACATATGTCTGCTATGTTATATGCCTTCTTGGATCCAGTGGTTTGTATATTAGCTACTTTTTGCTGGAGAGTACACATATTTTTGACCAACATCTTAGTCATTTTTGGAATGGTATTAGTTGGAGGATTGTAAACTAGATTTAGAATAGGATCAACATGTGGATTAAAAATTTGATATTTGGGTATATGATGAGAAAATGGGTTGCCTTAGTTTATGGTGTTTGAATATTGATTTTGCACCGTAGGTTGTGAAGGAGCAGTGTTTGATGCCAATGTATGAGGGTAAAAGTACAAACCTATGTCACACTTTATAAAGGAATCGACCAGCACAAACAAAAAATCTCAATTTCTACTGCATAAAAGTGGTATTTATGTTTTGAATTTCAAAATTATATAAACTAATGAATTGTAGGACTCTTGATGAAGTTTATTGTTGTAATTTTTTAAATTTTTTTATAAATTTAAGGGCAGATTTTGAATGACTAAAAATTTAAGGTAAAAGTGTTGTTGAGTTGATGTCAAGAATAGCAAACAATTTTATTTTCCCCTGAATTTTTATTCCCAAATAGATAACTTCAATATCTAGTGCATGGATTTTTTTTAATAAATTTTGATGTATATTTTCCTTGTAATAACATTTTAAAGTCAAACATACCAAAATTTGATAGTTTTCATTTGATGTCAACTATTGTACAATTTTTATTATTTTCAAAAAATAAATTATACCCTTTTCAAGAGAATTATCTCCTTTGGTGCACCATATATTTTTCAATTTTTTTAAATATGTTTTAGTATTTTTAAAATTTCTAATTAACCTCATTTTTTATTTTAACAACCTACTTGCATAATTTAAAATTAAACAAACATAATAAAAGTAATTAAAATATAAAAAAAATATGTATAATTGGATTCTTGACTCCGAGCTCTACAAAAGGGTATTTTAGTGTTTTGAAAAAAATCATTTTGACCAAAGAAATATCATGTTCAAGTGGAAATTTGTAGAAATTTCTAAAAAAGGATGAGATGGCTGCCAACAAGGATGCCACTTAGATAGTTTTGGTAGAAAGGGATTCACCCAAAACCCTTTTATAGAAACCTTACACATATATTGAGTCACATTTTAAAGCGAGGAAGGGAAAAAATCAATTTTGTAGTTTTAGGTGAAAGGGTTTCACCCGAAACTCTATGTGCCACATGGTTTCAAGTGAAACTATTTCGATCAAAATTTTTTAGGTCAAAAGGGTTTCACTTGGAAGTATTTAGTTGGCCAAAAGTAAGACACACGTTTGTGCTTCTACCCATGAGTAGCTTGTTGGTTAGGCACCACACGTCATCCTGAAAAATATATATGTTTAGAGAAGAGGAGTGTTGTCTTGGTGTTGAAACATGAATTGCATTTTGATTTGTTCAAGAAGATATAGGAACACATGCTAATGAAATGTAGTTTCTTGGATCTTGGCCCCTTGATGTGGTGTTTATATTTAAATTGATCAATGCAGTGTTTATATTTTGACCACTCAATGTAGTGTTTGGATTTTGACCACTCAGTGTGGTGTTTGGTGGAAGTGAAGTACTAGAAGATATATCAATGTTTGTGTTTTTTTTCTAGAAAGGATTGGATGTGTTCATTTGTGATATAGATTGTGTGACATTTAACAGTATGATTTGACTTGTTGTATCTTGTTGCACCGATGTCACCTTGTATTGTTGCTTGAGGAATTGGTGACATATTATAGAGCAAATTGATAAATTGTTGTTCAAAGGTAGGGCATGGAGGCATGGAAAACTTGGTCACCTCATGAAACACCCTTCTATTTGGTATAATCATGCTTAATTTTTGTGAAGGAGGGTTATGTAATGGAGGCATGTCAATGAGACTTATTTCTTGTGTTTCCTCCTTAGTTATAGGTTCCACTATAGTTGAAAGATCAAAACTAACAAGAAGTTTGGCCCCCTTTTGTATAAGTTTAATGAGATTTCTAGTGGGGTCTTCTTCCATGATTGCTTCCATTACATTTAGGAACTTAGGATCTTTTAATTCTTCTTTAAGATCCTCTTGTGAATAATTTCCTTCATCTTGACCTTCAACATAGTCTTCCTCATCTTCAAGGGGTACAACATATTATAGTTCATGCATGGGTTGGTTACTTGTTTAGGTTTCAAATTGCATGAAATTTTTTGAATTAAAGAAAGAATCCATGGTGGAATCCATTTGCTTTTTCATGGTTTGAGACCTAGTTTCAACCATATAAGACTATGTTTTTGGGATTTTTGTGTTTTTAATTTTATTTTTTTGATTTTTGAAAGTTTTTTTATATTTTTTTAGATTTTTGAAAGTTTTAAAAGGAAATGATTATGCAAAGGATGCTAATGTTTTTGGATTTTGGTTTTAAATGATTATGCAAGTGAAGGATGATAAATGATAAATGATTATGAATTTTGGATGGTTGAGGAAGATGATAATGAATGACGTATGACTACGGGTCCTTAGATTTTAACCTTGGAAGATGAGGATAGACCTAAGCAATCAAAAGGGAAGTCTAGATCTTCAAAAGATGAAAGTGAGGAAGATAGTAGACAAGATGTAACCTTAAACGAGACTTATGAGTTTAAATCCAACTATTGATGAAAATACAAAAAGACGAGAGATCCAAAACATCCAAAGGATGACCAAGGTTGAACTGAAATCCAAGTAGGATAAAATTAGAGGATGATTAATGAATGGTGATAGGGTATGAATGAAAATAGGCCTAAGTAACCTTAGGAAAATTCTATAATATCAAAATACAAAGGTGGGAGAATGGTCAAGCCCAAACTAGACTTATGAGTTTAGGGAAACTATAGACAAGACGATGAAATTGGATGATATTAAAGACACCTCAAGGGGTAACTAGGGTCTACTAATGATGGTTTGATTAGTGTGGGATTTATGAGTGATTGGGTGGAATGATTGAATGAAGTTTTGACCTATGGATGAAAGACCAACCAAAGTTTAACCTATGACTAAAATGACTTAACCAAAGTTTAACCTATGGATGTAAGGATAACCAAAGATTAACCTAAGGAGAAAAGATAAACCTAAGACTAACCTAAGGAGGAGAGACCTAGCCCAAGCTTAACCTAAGGATGAAAGACAACCAAAATTTGACCTAGGGAATGAAATCCTAAGGTTACCCCAAGGACAAAAAATCAACCATAGATTAACCTAAGGAGGGAAAACCAAAATGTAACCTAAGGATGCAACTTCTAATATAAGGGAAAAAAATCATGCAAAAAATTTAACTAAAATAATGGGGGTTTGAAACAGAAATGTCTCTACGCACAGTTGATTTTTTGATTAGGTTTGATATCAATAGAATGGAATCACTAATGGAAAACCTTGATTTTGGCAAGATAGACAAATACATTCGGGAAGGTTTCAATTGCGATAGGGAAACTTACAAATGCATGAAAAAAGTTGTGATGGAAAAATTAATAGATGTGTGACAACACTACAATTGCGATGCAAAATTACAAATGCATCATAGGGCAACTACAAATGTGTCAAATTGGTTTTTTCTAAAGTTGTTGAGATAGATGCAGTATTGGATTTCACAGATGCATCATTTTGGATTTTTGTTAAAGTTTTCTAGACATATGTGGTATTGGACCCTACAAATGTGTCACTCTACCTAGGTTTATGTAATTTTAGTGTTTTGGGAAGGTTTGTGAGGTATTTTTCAAGTTTTAACCAGAAAACACTTTGAAAATAGTCATAAGACAAAATGGGTGTTGACTCTAGATTGAAAAGGGTATGGATTAAAGCCCAAAGGCTTGATGGATTAACGGGTTTAACATAATTGAAGATACTCATAAGACAAGCACAACCTAGTTATTCAATTGGGTGTGTTCACTTAATGTGGGCCCACCACACCAAAGTTGATAATACATCAAGATCAACATAAAACACTTCTCTTTTGAGAATGGATAACTAGAGGTCTAGTGCCATAGGCCCAATACAACAACAAGATCACATTTCCTCTTTCCTTAGGAGGCTTAGAATGCCAACCCAAAAATTGATATCTCCACTCAAGGGCATATGAGTAACTCCATGCATGATACTGTACATTGCACCACACTAAGCTTACAAACGAAGGCTTCTAGGCTACTAAAAATAAATGGTGTCTAGTGGGGGACTACTGTGAATACAGAGCCCGTCTATAATAGCTTGAGAACTAGGAGGCCCACTCCCACTCTCATCACTAGCTAGTCTTGGTGGATCGAGGATCTTGCAGCTTGGATTCAAATGATGTTGACCACTCCTTGGGGTACACATTTTGTTCTCCCCCCTTTGACATAGCCCTCCAAGAAACATGCTTGAGGTTGAACCCTAGGGTGATGAAATCCCCTAATAGGCCTTCAAATAAAAATAAAAAAGAGACACTAATGTGTATTTCTCATCACCTAGGATCACACAAGTGCACAAGGGGAGAAGATACATACACACTAGCTCGGTTTGACAGACAACGTGTAAGCACACCAAACATGGAAAACAAAGTAATTTAAAAAATGAAGATGTACAATGTTTCAAGTTAGATTCTTTGACAATAAAACTTGCAACAAATCAGTTAGTAGTTCAAGAGAAATCTTTGACAACGTATTGTAGTCAAAGGATTAGTAGTTTCAAAAATGAAATCTCTTCTTGGTAGTGTTCACCACATAACTAAAACTGAGAGACTAGTAACTCAAAGACCCCTAATACAACAAATCAAAGCACATGCATAAATCAAAAATTAAAAACCCTATACCTTTTGCCTCATAGATAGATGTGATGCTCTCTTTGTACATATGCATTAGACTCTTCTGACATACACAATGCTCGATTTTGAAAAATATGATGCTTTGTCTTGAAAGATGCAATGCTTTGTTGGACAAATGTGTCACTCTATGTGACAGATGTGTTGTGACACAACTGTAACGTAGATGTAGCTCATAAACCTGGGAATACAAAAAAACAAGAACAACAAGCACCAAACTCCAATTTCAAGCTAATTAACCAAATAAGGGATTAGATTTACTACTTCAAATCACTCAAAAACCAGAAAAATAATTAACACTAGATAAAATCCCAAATTCTAATGATGTAAACAGATGTGTCACTCTGTTCATATAGATGCATCGCTATGCTTACACAATTGCATTGCTAAATTATGAAATAGAAAATGTGTCAATTCTATAAAATAAAAAGTCACCTATCTTGTTCTTCATGTTGGGTTCACCAATTTGTCAACTAGGAAATCAGGTCAAAAATATTAGATCACACACATCGACCAAAAATTGTTAGAAATAAGCTTAAAATATCCAAATCAAACAATAGAGCACAAATGACATTAAAGATTAAATGAAACAAACAAAATCAATTGTACCTTCATGTCATGATTGGTTGACCTCTATTGCTCTTCTCCTCTTTGATGGATAAGATTTGAAGTGTTGCTCTCAATTTTAAGTGCACAAATCAATTGGCTTAGGATGATAATAATGACAAAGATTCAAATACCGTGGTTAGAGAAAAAAGAGTTTGAAGATCAAATTTATAGACAAAGAGATGGTGAAATGAATGAATAAGATTGAGAAGAGAATGAATGGTCAAGATTGCATGAGAAAAATTTCATGTGAAACTTGCTCATGTTTATGAAGTCAAAATTAGGGGAAATTGATTGGAGAAATTAGTGGAAGTGGAAGCAAAATTAATGGTAGAAGAAGATCGAGAAATTAGTGGAAGTTTCTAAGAAATCATATTTCAAAATTTATGATGATGGAAGAGTTAGATTTGTGAGAATTTAGAAAATAAAATAAATGAAAAACCATTTATTTTCAAAAGCATGAATGATTAATTAAATTAAATAGTTTAATTAATTATAGAAGAACATTAGATTAGGAAGATTAAATAAATAAAAATATTCATTTAATCTAAGACATAAAATAGTTAGTAATTAAATAATAATTATTTAATTAGAGAACCAATGAAAATGAAGGATTTAGTACAATTAAATAATTAAAATTATTTAATTATGGGCTTGTGAGGAAGAAGATGAAAATTAGGGTTTAGACATAATTAGGGATGAATGGGGAATTAATCAAACAATGGTGTCACAAGCTAAGGACAATTTTGAGTGTCTATAGTATGTTAATATGTTAGAGAATATGTGTTTGTGCATAGATGCACAATAAATTCTAATTGCATGTGGATGGATTAAACAATTAATAGTAAGTGCTAAATAATGAAATAAAATAAACTTAGACAAATCTAGATTTTTTCCTTAAAGAAATTAAATTAAGTGTTATTTGATTATGAAATATTTGCATACAAATTTAAAACATAAAGCAATGCAAATGAAAAAAGAAAGTTTCCATCAAATTGAGAGAAAAATACTGCAAATAGAAATAAAATATAATTGCCAAATCATTATTTATCTGACTTTTATGTGATAAGTGATATTTTGAAGGCTTTTATTTGATATTTTGGAGGCTTTTACCATTAAACAACAACTGATTTACCATTAAATGGTAGCTAAAACTTGTTTTTTGATGACTCAATAGTGGTTTGTAGACGTAGGACTTGTTTCAACTCATATCTCACACTATATGTAGCCTATCAATTAATTAATAGCTATTTAGATAAAAAATTATTAAATAAATAATATACATATCTTAAATAAATCTTGTAAAAGTGCTTATATTATATTCATGTCATAAGTTAGATAGACATCTCCACATCTTTTAACTTTTTCCAATACAAAATAAGAATTTAGAAATTAATACTTTAACATTTTTTAGATGGAGCAAATTTAAGATATTTATTATAATAATTTTGTAAGGAGAAAAGTGCATACTTAGGAGAGTTTCTCTTATCTTAATCGTTTCAAAATAAAAACATTGGTTATATTATTATAATGTTTATGTTTTGCAAAATAGAAGTAGAAGGTGGAGTTATGGGATTATAAAATTTTGTAAATTTATTTGAATTTTTGGTCAAAATTCTATTAATTCATTTCATTTTGTCTCAAATGTAATAGATAGTGTAAATGATATATTTGTGTAAAAAATGAAAGGTAACTAGAGATTTGAGTAAAATTCACTTTTAACTATTTCCCATTCTCTTATTTGGATGGAATTTGTATTTGGATGGAATTTGTAGTTGTCACTTTGAATTTGTTTTAGATTTCAAGCATATACAAAATTAATTCTAGAATTTTCAAATTCAAATTGAACTGTAGGTGTGAACTAACCCCTTCCACCTAGTTGCTACTTATCAATTTGCATGCACACCTTTTTTTATTCATAGCTCATGGTTCCTCAGGCATGGTGTTCAATTTTCATGTTCTCAGTGTTACAATAAATTAACTATTAAGAACTAGTTTATTTTATTTTTATACTATATTTATTAAATAACATATTTTGTAAAGAGAATTGGTTTATAAATCTATTCCACTTAATCACAAATTCAATAAAAATTAGGTGCCTCAAGGTCACCTTTTACATTAAATTTTCTAATGATGGCTATGCTAATAATATGATCAATTATAATTGATAATATAAGAGGTGGAGAAACTATATGAAAAAGGTGGACAAAACCTCTTTGATTAAGAGCAAATAAAATAACTATTAAGATTTAGTTTATTTTATTTTTTACTATATATATATTTTGATACGTAAACACTTTTGACTGGAGTTTTGAACCAGTGAGGCCACATTCGGGGGGGCTCATCCCTATCATTCATCTCTCCTCTTCCTCTCCTCCATCTCCTATATTCCTCCTCCTCTGACTCTTCCATATCCACTCCACCTCTTCCTCCTCTCCTTCTCTCCATCTCCTCTCTTCCATCTCTCCTCTACCCCCTCTCTTCTTCTCCTCCTCTCCTCCAACTCTATGCTTCTCTCCTCTACGTCCTTCTCTCCTACCCCTCCTCCTCCTCCTCTACCTCCTTCCTCCTTGCATTGTCACCTCCTTATCGCCACTAGCCCCCTACTACCATGCCTCCACTCCTCTGTCGTTCTCACCTTCGCTATTGTTCTCCTCCATCGTCGTCCTTCTCACCTTTGCTACTATCCTCCTTCGCCGCCACTCCACCTGTAGCCTACTGAGCGCCATGACATCCTCCACGATCACTGGGCAACCATCCTTCCCTGTACCCTCCAACTTTGACCCCGCAACAACACTCAATCATCCTTTGTCCTCCATCCTCTGAGCATAGTCCACTGTCCACTATTCTTTGTTCTTCGGCCAATGATCGACGAGCGTTGGTCCCACCATCCACTGGTGGGATTTGAACACCAGACAGTAGTACTGCTTGCAACTTGTTGTTGCACTGCAGGGTCATCCCCATTTTTATACTATATTTATTAGCATAACATATTTTGTAAAGAAAAATGGTTTATAAATCTATTCCACTTAATAAAAAATTCAATAAAAACTAGGTGCTTCAAGAATGATATCTTTCGAGACCTTTTACTTTAAATTTTCTAAAGATAGCTATGCTAATAATATAATCTATTATATAATTGATAATATAAGAGGTAGAAAACCCATATGAAAAAGGTGGACGAAACCTCTTTGACTAAGAGCAAGGATTGAATATATCCATTCCACCAAAGTTGTTTATGCCATAATCCCAATCTCATCCCTTATGATGTTGGAGCCTTGCACTACAATTGTAGGCTCATTCCAAACCATTCAACTTCATGAGAAGACCGAAAATCCATTAAATTTTTTTATTTTGAAAGATATAATATATTATATACTTATATGTCACCTTTTTATTTTAATTTTATTTTGAAATGTGTAATACATATTATATATCTATATGTTACTTTTTAATAGTTTTTATTATAGACATTAATATATACTTTAAAATTTTGATATGTTTACATGTAAAAAATAAATATTACTTCCAAATAAATTTCCTTCCACTTCCTTTATATATATTATCAAATAATAATTCATAATTTAACTAAATAAATTAATTCCAAATATATTATAATAGTAAAAACTAATAACTATACAATACTCATTCTATAGTCCCTAAAGCAAAGCTCAACCACCTTGCATGAAAATCTCATTGGCAATTTGTCTTACGAAGATAGTTTCTATTTTTTTCTGCACGCACTACCACTGTTAAATTCAGTTTTTGTCATTTTGATTTCTCCTCAGTAGTTGAGCAACCATGTTCGGGGGGTTTAGAGGCAGCACCGGCACTCCTGCGTTTTTCACACCAGCTACAGCATTCTCATCTAGTAATCCTTTATCACCCACTACTCCTGCATTTGGAACACCGTCATCAATGTTTGCCTCATCTCCATCACCATTTGCTTCCTCTTCCACCTCTCCTCCTTTGTTTGGTTCAGCATTCCCATCATCCCAGCCTGCTTCTTCTTCTTCCAATACCAATACTATGCTTGGACGACCTCCTCCTTTATTTGGCCAACCCAATGCCAATGCAGCTCCATCTCAATATGGACATACCACTCAACCAACATTTGGGCAACGAGCACCTACAGTACCGCAATTCAACAACATATCTCAGATGGCACCCATTGAACCTTTGCCATTCTGTCTGCCTGATGAAGATATCCAGGTATGAAAACCTTAAATATAAAGGTAGTAGGATAAAGGTTAATTATTTGACAACTCGCTTGTGGTTTGCTTCTGGGTTCGTCATATGGGTGTTTGAAGGCATAGGTTAATTATTTTTAATACTTAATAATGGCGTGCTTCTGGGATTTGTCCATTGAGAGTTGGTTCCACCTATTGGACCATCTCCAGTGGACTCAAAATTACCTTTCGGAGCACCTATCTTCAGGGGACTCAATTTTTTTTACTTTTCATGTCCACCTTCTGGATGCACCTCCAGTAAACTCAAAATTCCGTATTTTGAGTCCAACCCATTTTCAGGGGCCACAAAATTCACAGGCCTTTCGAATCTACCTTCTTAATCATCTTCGATGGACGGAAACGTTCTGAATTTTAAATTCTCACACAATGATCCTAGAAGCATATTTGAATTTAACGGTATGGGTTGTTTCCGAGGTCACACTAATTTGCCAGATGCGAACCTTCTCGTAGAAGCCTAATTTCGAACATCCATTCCTTCCATTTGCCTTATACATTGTTTAAGTTTTATACTCTATTTCCTTCCAAGTCTGCCTGTAATCTAACCTTCCCCAGTAAACGACACCCGGAGTCTTGAGTTATGTAATTAAAAAAAAATTTAAAAAATGATAGATTTTGGGGTATGACCAGAAAGGTTCATGTTTCTGTATATTTGTTTATTCATTTGTTTATGAGGAAATATTCGCTTGCAATCTCAATGGACTGTGAGAACATCAAGTCTGATCAGCTCTTTCATACCTCTATGGCATTGAATTCCTTTTTTCTTCTAGTCTTTTTGAAGATAGACAAATAATTTGAAATTAAAAAAATTTGCAGGCAATTCTGGATTCATATAGATACGAGCAGGGCAACTCAGGATATGGTTTCAAGGTACTTTTCACCTGAAAGTTATTAGGATGGATAACCATGTGTTACTTACAGATAGAAACCAACCAGAAAATGGTGTTTTTATACTTAGAAACTAATTGTTGAAAATTTCCCATATTGAGAATTTTAAATCTGTCTAAAAGAGTCTGCCCAATAATTTTGAATTCATATCCAATCCTAATAAATAAGATGGATATCCCAGTTGAATACCAAGCTATAATTATGGATCCCCATTTGCAAAATTTAAAGGCCTTTTTAAAGCCTTCAAACAAGATGTGGGGAATTTTCCTATTTTAGAATGTTATAATCTCTCTCAAGCGCTTGCCCTGTTGTTTGAAATCACGGCAAGGTAATCTTTTTTGCACAAGATTTCTGCAAATGCATAATCGAATGGATTGTTTTTCCAGCATTGATTCTTGTTAACTAAAGTGGGTCTTTGCTCATGATTTCCTTAGGCTGGTTTATGTATCCATATGTATTGTGATTTTCATTCTTTGTAATTATGTTGCAGCATTTACTGTTTAGTGTGATTGATCCATCTATGCGTGTCAAGCCAGTTGGTGTATCTGATGTAAGATCATCACAAATTCTTCTCATTCATTGCTTTTGTTTTATTGATTTATCTGATGCATTGTATATAATAATGTAAAATATTAGACAGAACGAAGGAAATATTTTCTTTTTTTACTTTGAGTATATAGATTACTCTGCCCAGGTAATGTGGAGAGAAGCAATGAACAAAATTGAGCATATGGACAGTCCTGATCGAGAAAGAATATGGCCAGAACTTGCTCAAGGTTTCAAAGATCTTTCAAAGAGGTTGAAGGTAAGACATTTTCTGTTAGCAGAGCGAAAAGATATAAATACTGGTTGCTCATAG
The DNA here is from genome assembly GCA_007258455.2 of Sequoia sempervirens. Lineage (NCBI taxonomy): Eukaryota > Viridiplantae > Streptophyta > Pinopsida > Cupressales > Cupressaceae > Sequoia > Sequoia sempervirens. The sequence goes on along the minus strand of VDFB02086178.1, from coordinate 33,218 downwards.
TAGTTCATATGTATTGAATATCTGATAAGTAGAAGTTGCTTCAAGTAGCTTTTAAGACTTACCATGAAAAGTAATTTTATGCAGAAAATGGATAATTATGCCTGCATAAGTGTTTGAATGCATGCTTACAAATATGCACGAGGGCAGAAAGAACTGTGCACATCAGAAGCAAATTCAAAAATTTAGAAGATTTGATTTTACAAAGGTTGCTCAATGCTTACACTATTTCTAATATGACAGAACAATCCACTGTACAGTGTAAATCATATCCCATATTATTTACGTATTCAATAAAACTAAAAGTATTAATCTGAAAAATAGTGCCTAATTATAATGCAAAAGTGGTCCTGCTCTACACATTGTGATCAAATACAACAAACTGCATTATCCTTTGTCTGTGTTCCATGGGGATGTGTCCCTGGGGTCCGGGTGACATCCCCTGGGGTTGGGTGATATCCTTGACATCCTGGATGTTCTAGAGACTTGGGGACTTAGAGGGAACGTCCCATTTTTCGAGATTGTACAGCCTGCTTCATTTGATGTATATAACTAAAAAGGCAGCTTTAAAGTGTTTGAAATCATACATAGTTTATACTAATTCTTGACCTTGCGTTTATTAAGTTTTGGTCTTAGATTCCAATAGGAGATATGATCCTAGTGGATTATTATAAAGTGTTTGAAAACACAGCTTATACTAATTCTTCACCTTGCTTTTATTGAGTTTTAGGCTTCGAAGACTCCAAAAGGAGATATAATCCTGATAGATTGTTCAAAAATAATCCAATTATGTGGCCAAGTCCATTCTCATGGCCTATGGTATTGTTGACTCATGTCTCATGGTCTACAATACCCCAAAACACTCATTTGAGATCTAGTATCTCCAAGATCATCCATCTATCTCTATTAGATGTTGCACACACTTTCCTAGTGGTACAAGATGACATGACGCCATCCAAGTGTGCACCAAATCCTATGCAATCTTCATCATCAGCTTTGTTAGGGTTCTACAAACCTACAAATTGAACTTTTAAGGCTAACTCACAACATGTGGTACCGCCAATTGCCAACAGCGTATGGGGAAGTGCTCACAAGATAGATTCAGCTATTAAATTTTGATTTCATTCACCAATCATTAGAAGGTGAAAAATCACATGGAAGATCAACCATTATGTATATACATCTATATCAACATATTGGATAGGATAAGAATAGTCATAACTTAGACATAGCTTTCATGGATTTGTCACATTATGTATATACATCTATATCCTCATATTAGATAGGATAAGAATAGTCATAACTTAGATGTAGCTATTGGAAGATAGACATACATCTCCCTCGATAGTATGGTATGTATAGAATGCACCGATCAATAAAATTTACTATTAGGTAGTTCCAAGGTTGTAGGGAGATGCGTCTCTCCCCACCTAGGATGTGTTTCTGAGATGGGGACATGTCTCTCATCTTTGAGATGTGGGTAGAAACGTCTCCCATTGCAGGAGATGACCAGATGCATCTCCTGTGTGTCTCTAAATTCTTGTTGCCTAATAAAGGGGTTCTTTTTATTTTTTTGTTGTTTGAATTTCGTAATCCACTTTCACCTTCTCTCATGCAACTTGTCAAAAACCATTTTCGTGTGATTTCAGAGTGCAAATCAAAGCAAAGTGTGTTTTTTCTTTCACATCTTGTAATAGGTAGGTTTCACTTTCCATTTTTGCATTTTTGTTGTTTGAACTTAAACTTTTTAAAATTTCTTTAGGGCTTTGAAAGCAGAAAGTGTATTATTATTTGGGTGTTTTTTTTGTTACATTTCTCTTCAATGTCTTCATCCCTTTCCAAAAATTATGGATTCAAAAATGTATTACTATAAATGTAATACATTTTCAAAGCCCTAATTATTGGTAAAACAGTAAACTATTTACTTAGTATACTATTACAATGTTAGACATACTATTCCATTTTTTTGTTAATTTATAAATTATTAGTTATTAGTATATTATAGTTACTCATTTATCAATAATTACTTGTGTGTTATTTTTTTGAGTGCTTAGATGCCATGATGTAGCTGGCAATAACTAGTAGTTTAAAAATTAAAATTTACTAGTAAAATAAACATTTTTTATCCATCATGAAACATGTTTAAACTTTAAAATTTTGATTATTTTGACTAGAATAATTTTATTGTTTATCATTCTAATTTTGTTATAGATTGTGATATGTCAGGTGAGGGAAAACAAGGCTTGTACCCATTGTGGAAATATTGTGATCGTGTTCTATGACTAAAAGGAGTTGGGTGGAATAGTCATCATCACATGTAATCTTTTTCAAACGTCATGATAGGATACTTACACAATGTAATGTCCCCATTTTTTAGCTATCCTGATTTGTAGGCTTTTGTCTAGCTCCTATTTTGATTGAAACAACTTGGTGTTTGATGAGGGGAATTCCAAGGTTCTTGGAGCATGCAAGTTATGTTCTGCAAGGATGTTTGTTATTGGCAGTAAGCTTAGTTGGTCTTGAGGGCTCCTATGACACTTTTTGAAGTGAATTTCAGCTTTTGATGTGTTCTCCAAGATTCTTGGAGAGAGTGTCTATTTATAGAATGTCACCTAGTTGACCCCGATTTTCAGTATTCATCATCAATATCATTCTAGTATAGTTAGATTTTGATTGCGATGGTTTCCGCACTTTGGGTGAATTATTGAGCTTTAATTTAATTATTTCATTTAGGTTGCTTAATTTTATAAAATGATTAAAAAAACAATTTAGTGTAATAGCTCCTTGAAAAGGGAATTAAAATTTTATCATGGATGCTTGAAAAACTGACCTTGCATATCAAATATAATTATTATTTCATGAAAAGGTTCTTTTAGAACACAAAAAGTTTTTTTTTAATTAAAAAGTGAATTTTAAAAATATATCTTCTAGAAAGTTCAATGGAAAATGTATAAAAGAAGAAGCTCATTTGGATATGCATATTTTTTATTTCCTCTTGTGAAACCCATGTGGTTATGTGGGATTGAAATTTGTTCATTTCAGCCTTCTCAAGGACTAAAACCCTCTTGGAGAAGATTAGCCATAGTGGTGAAAGATCCTCCCTGGTTAATATTATGTGACTCATTCAATGTTACGGTTGTGCAAATTGGATTGTCAATAGATTTATCCAAAACCTACGCTTGTGCTGAATGCTGAAGACTTGGAGCAATTTCATACACATATTGCTTGTAAGTTGAATGTTGCCAATTGAAAGATTTGTTGGTAAAAATTGCATAGGTTTTGCACTTGGGTCAAATGATTGAATAATTTGTGAAGTCTTGTGGCAAGACAATTTATTGGAGTTTGGAATTATTGGAAGAATTGTTAGGTAAACATTAGAATGCTATATTTGAAGTCTACAAAGCCATATTGTTTGTGCCTCATTGTTGTTAGTTCTAGTTTTGCACAAAAGGGTTTATGATGCAAATTAAGTGGATTATGTGAATAATACCAATTTTGGGGAGTTACTCTTGCTGGCCATACCATCTAGGCTAGTGTAGGGCACTTGGGCCTGCATGGTGCTAAAGGGGTCTAATGTTAGTGTTTTGTGATTAAGTCATGTTTTTGTTTGTAATAAGGTCTTTAAGACCATTTCTCATGTTTGTAAGTGGTTAGGAGTCATTTTGGAGTCAATAGGGTAAAGTTTGAATTTTTTGCATTTTTGGCTTTTTAGGGAAGTTGAACAGTTAGTTTTTAAAAAGTCAGTTGTAGATGATTAGTTTTGGTTGGTAATGGATTAAATAAGCCTTGAGGAGTCAAATACAAGGTTCTGGTGTGCATTTTGAAGATTGAGCAATAAAGAAACACTATTTTTTGTGTTTTAGAGGCATAATTTGCTGCTACACAGCATAGTACGGCCTTGTATGGCCTGGGAGTGCTCTAATATTGATTGGATTTGATGATGCTTTAAATCCTTGTTCTTTTTCCGTTGGTTTCATTTGATTTCATCAAGTTTGGTGAAAGTTAGAGCAGATTTACTAAAAACTGTTTGAAACCCTCACTAGGGTGTGGCTTGACAGGAAATAATGGATTTCTCTCCATTCCACTGATGAATAGGCCTTAAACTAGATGGAATGGATGGGAATAGGGTAGGTTTAGTGTTCATAATGTTTTAGGAGCAGGGGATGGTTTTTTGTGCAAGTTGGGTGATGCCCTAGCCCATAAAACCTCTTGTTTTAGGCAAATAAGATGCATAGGAGTTAGGTTTTGTAGAAAAACTCTTGGGAAATGATTTGTAATAGTTGGAAATGTTTGGGAAGACCATTTAGGACATGTTTGAGCCATTTGTATGAAATTTTTAGGCTTGGAGTGTGAAAACCCTATTTTGACCTAATGGAATAAGCCTAAATAGGCCTAGTTTCAAGCGTAGCAGCAATTTTTTGATTTTTATGTTTCAAAACAACCCCACCTAAAAATTTGGTATGTTGTCAAACGCCATAATGGGCATCTAAATCTGCAATTAGTTTCTGGGTATGAGGTCTGGTTCGAAAATTATGTGGGAAAAACCACTTTAGGAGTGCTACAAGGAGAATGGGAAGATTGTGAGAGAAACCCACGAAATTAGGGTTCTAAGTTTGAAAGTTTGATTTGTTGTGTTAGTTTTGAGTTGGTTTGTATTCACCTACCCTTCTCTACATCAAATTGGTGTCACAGCATAGGTAGGTCTATAAGGGAGAGAGTGTGAAGTGAAAAAGTGAACAAGATGCCTCCAAAGAATAACAATATGGCTAGGGAAATGAATGAAATGAAAGAGAAGACTGCAAGGGAGATTAAAAGGTTGAAGGAACAGAAAGATATCGTGGTAGTAAGGCTTGAGGCTGTTGAAACCAGTCAGGGAAGAGGTGTGGTTCTAGGTGATTAGAGTGACCTCAGCGAAGCGCGCGATCGGCGCGAAGTCGGATCAGTCAGGATCATCGCCAAAAGCGTCGAGATCCGGATCTCGATCGTCAGATCAGGTCGGATCTCGTCGATCCTTCGTCAGATCCATCCGGATCAAATATTCGAAAATCAGCGGATCCATCGTCACCTCACTCCATCCGTCAGGATCGGTCGTCAAATCGCTTTCCGTTCGCCCGCGTCGGATTCATTTCATCAATCTTTCAGTCGGATCCGTCTCGTCGGTCAATAAATCCGTTTTCTAAACGACTAGGGGAGGCAAGCAACTCTGAGAGGATCATTTTTTTCTAATGCAAGGCAGTCATATGAGTACCAAGATGATGCAAGAAAATTTCAAGAACAAGCTTTTGATTAAAGAGGTGGATTTAGAGGAGATAGATCAAGCTTTAGAGGAAAATTTGGAGGTCAAGGGAGAGGTTCACAAGGATTCATAGGAAGATGCTATCAATGCAACAAGTTTGGACATCAAGCATGGTGGTGTAATGAAGGTCAAGCCTCTACTTCACATGTTGGAAAAAGAAGAGCTCAATTGGTGCAAGAAGATGATAATGAGAGTGTAAACTCTCCATCATAGCATGCTTCTCTAGAAGTTGGTGAATCACTTATGGTAAGAAGCATAGTCGGCATACTTGTAGAAAACTTGCCGAGTTTTCAATTAAAAAACAAGTTTTTACGAGTTTAACTCACCAACCCAGAAACGCCGAGTTTTTTTCGAGTTTTTCAAAAAGCTCGCGAGTTTTTAGTGGCAAGTATCACCAAAAACTCGCGAGTTGGAGTGAAAAACTTGGTTGCGCAGGCTTAAAAGGAAGAGACGTCTTTTTAATGTTTTATTTCAATTGAAAATTACACTAGACTTTGTGTGAGGAGCTCAAAATCCCCCCAAGCAAGGAGACATCATTTCCAACAATATGCCATCGAGGAGAGTGGATTCAAACGCCATTTTGTGTGGATTTTGAAGGGAAATTCTATTCATAGTTAGGGGTTTTGTTTTTGCTTAATCATTTTTTTTCATTCTTCTTGCAAAACACTCATTCCAAATTGAAAAAAAGACATGATAGAGCACAAAGAAACAATTTTTTTGCATTTAGAATCCAAAAAACAAGATTCATCACAATCTTTTGTTGATGTTTGCTGATTTTTTTCACTGTTTTTTGAAATTTTCAGACCTCGGTTCATTTTTTGTGTAGAATGATAAGATTAGTTAATAATGTTAATTTATAATTCATTTAAACACATTTGTATCAATTTAAATCAAATTTAGCTCTAGATTTTTTTAAGTTTTAATAATTTAGGTTGTTTTTTAAATTTTTTTGTACTAAAAAACTAATATGTTGTACATATTTTTTGAATGTGTAGATTGATCATTGATCATTGAATACACACTATAATGGCTACTGGCTCTGGTTTAGCATCAGGTTCTGCCCTTGCCCCATCAAGTTCCTCCCCTCCCACACCATCATCATGGGTTCTAGGCACTTGTCCTCCAGGGGCTAGAGACCCTACATGGAAATATGTTGTCAGAGGGAACGTACATGGAACAGTTGTTTGTAGTGAGTGCAAAAATACATATCATGGAGGCATAAATCGCCTCAAATACCATCTAGTAGGCATTCCTCAGCGTGATGCCAAGGCTTGTGGGTAGCCCAAAGAAGATATTAGAAGAGTGATGCTTGCCCTACTTTCACTTGTTGAGGAAAAAAAATGCAAAGGGAGAGGGAAAAAAATGCCATAGTAGCAACCATAGCCAGTGGACATGCGCATGCCCATGGTCAGACTCAGGAGCATGAGGTTGAGCACATGGAGATAGAGTCAGATGAGGATGCATATATTATTGGCATTGTGGGCTCTCTTCATGGTCCACAGATTTGCACTCATGGCATAGCTGCCACAGCCACAACCACACCATCCTCTAGGCCTCCCTTTTCCTCTAGTTCGAGTAGAGTGCCGGTGCCACAACCACCTTCATCTTCACGTAACCCACAGATTTTTTTTGTGCCAAGAAACACACCAGGAGCACATACATCATTGGAGGCTATAGGGTGGAACTATTACCCATTTTTCACCTATGGGCTCAATCGGGCAGGGTAACCCATGTTTTCAGAGGTCCTCGAGGAACAGATGGAGGAGCACTTGCATCAGATGCAGGGGAAATGTGTTTTAATTTGGCACGTGGATTAAATGTGGCTCCCAGGAGGGTTGAGCCCAACGTGCATATTTTCAGTTTGGGGGTGGGTTTTCTGTTTTTTCTTGCTTTTTCCTCTTTCCTTTTGCTTCCTTCTTGTCTTTTCCTTATTTCTGCCGGGGGCAGAATCGGGTCGGAATCCGAACTTGGAACTTTTCCAAAAGTTCCGGTTCTTGGTTTCGTTCCGGTTCCGACCTTGGTTCTGCCTTTTCTTTCTTTTCTCGGGCCCCTTCTTTGTTTCCATCAGAGGCGGGGTCGGACCGAGTCCTAACGTGGAACTTTTTCCAAAGTTCCAGTTCCCTTTTTACACTCCGGTTCCGGCCCCGGCCCCGCTCCTTCCTCTTTCCTTTTCTTCATGGCCTGGGATCGAGGTTTGTCTCTTCCTGCTTGGTTCCCCCATATGTTTTTTTTTTCTTTCTTCCTTTTTGTTTTGGGGGTTTTGTGGTGGTTGAGCGGAATCGAGCAAACTTGAGAGAAAGTTTGGAACTTAAGATTGAACCCGGTCCGGTTCGCCGGGATCATTTGCTACTTCCCTCCCCTTTTCTCCCACCTCGGTCCGGTTTCGGTTATGCCCCGCCTCCTACCCGGTGCCAGAAGGAACCCTAAGCGAATAAATTAAGTCTCCGGCCAAAATGCGCTTCAAGCGTAGGATGCATTCCGGATCATCTCGTGACGAGGAATGTCAGCGGTGACGCAGAGACAGTGCGTGCTCAGTAGAAAGTCTTGCCCGATCAAACCATCCCGAGAAATCCAGTGAACTTTTGTGGCGAGGCCTTCGGTATATCAGTCTCAGCTGACCGGTAAGTCTCGACGCAGAAAGGCCTTGATTGCTTATAGCGATTCAAGTGGAAAGGTCTCCCCAGGCTTGATCTCTTAGAAAGACAGCGGAGCTTCCGGTAAAGTGCAAATGCATTGGGGAGGCTTACTAATGGCTTCTTGTCAGCCGGGGCCTCCATCCTCATCAAAAGTGACAGCCTCTTGACGGGATGTGGAGATGAACTCAGGCTCGGTCGGAACAACGGAAGGCAGGCAATGGCTCTAAGTCGGCAGCTTCCCATACCGTCCGCGAAAGGCGGCGACGCTGGTGGAGTTTGCCATCAAGAAGAATGCGGCGGCAGGCGGTACGGCGGGCAAGGAAGGCAGCGCCAAACTCACGTCGCTTACCGCTCGAATAAATCTCACTTCAAAGAGCAAAATCCCTAAATAAATCTCGCTGGTACCTAAATCTTACGAGAAAATAAAGTGAAGGCCTCAATGCAGAAACGAAAACCACCAGTGTCCTACTTGCGAATCGATTCTACAAAATTTCTCTGCGAAGGCTTTGCTGGCGCTGGAAGCGGCTCGCCAACCCGGGAGGCTGAAACTGACATTAAGCGGTCGATGAAGTGCCAACATAGGATGAATGCAACTCGAATCACGATGAACTCAGTAGCATTCAAGGCATTCGGCCGAAGTAGCTCAACAGGACATGAGGATCAGAAATGAATGTGGTTTTCATCTGAAACTGAGGTAACTCTTCGCAAGCGAACCAACATGAACCGCGAAGACTTACGCATTTTATTTCCAGAAAAGATCTATAGTAAATTACTTCGCGGCTTCAAACCTAACCCCAGCGGCGGATCTTTTATATACCAGGCATTTTGCGCCTTTAGCAAAGTTGCGGTCATATACTCCCTCTGGTCATGACCTTTAGATACTACCAGACTACTTGAGATTGCGTAATTCTTAACAGGAACATAATATACCGAAATCTCTTTGTTGCATTAGGCGTTCCGTCTTTTGTGATTCTTGGCGGTATTGTGCATTCTTTACAATGATTCATTGAGGGCCTGTTTAGAATTTCACCGCTCTTATAGCTTTTGGTTTCCGTAATTGCTGCGCTGCAGTATCTTCTTGGTACTGGCTTGTGTTTACTTAATCTTGCACATGAGCTTCTAGTTTGTGAAAATCTGCCTTTCCTTCTTAAAGGCATCTGCATGTCAAACCTATTTGAATGTGTGATCTACAGGATCTTGTTGTGCAGTCTCATGGTTGTCACCAATATTCAAGTGTAGCTCGAGTATCTCACTATTCCTATCATTTCGGTGTATCACCCTAGTGTAGTTCTTTAATTTATGCATCTCTTCCCTCTTTCCCCTCAAAGAAGCAATGAGGGTTCCATTGAGTACCCCAAAGAACCGACTACCAATAGAGTTTACTTCCATTCCCGATTACAACCTCAAAGTGTTCCATGGCGTCAATAGGTTGCTATAGTTGACGGCAACAAAGTGCAAACTTCACTTAATAAGATTAAAGAGGTGCATCAACTTATACCCGACGCGGCATGTCTTTGACTTTAATTATTTCAATAACATACCATTCAATGTGTGATAGACCCTATTGGCACAATATAGTCACTTATTATTGTGATTCGCGGAGTAAAAGAATACAAAGCCACCTAAGATTTGAGTACGGGAGGCGAATAACTTAAATTTACGTAGCTAAAATTTTACTCATTTACTTTAATTTAAAATTTAAATTAATTTAATATTGCTTGTTGAATTCAAGCTATTTTTGTTGACTTTAAAAACTTCTGATTTTTGTACCCATTTAATTATTTTACTTTGTACTTGGGTTGTCACCAGGTGCTTGAAGGAGCAATGCATGTAGTGGGAAGGTTGAAAAATAAATGAAGAAATAGGATGCTCCATTCTTTCTGATGGGTGGACCCAGGTTGGAGAAACTGCTTGGCATCCTTTAATTTTTTGAGTGCCTCAAGGTGAAATTGTGTTTGCACAGTCGGTGGATGCTTCCAACAAGATAAGCTGTGAGTACATTGTTAATGCGTTGTTGGAAGAAATTTGTGATGGAGGTGGGGATTGCTAATGTGGTGCAAGTCATTATAGATAATGCAACAGCGTATGTGGCAGCTCGAAGAATGCTTGAGTAGACATCCATCACACTTTTGGTCACCTTGTGCGGCCCATTGCCTTGACCTTCTTTTGGAGGACATAGGAAAACTTGTTTGGGTGGCACCGATTGTAGATGATGCAAGGAGCATCAAAAAATATATCTACAATCACTCTTGGGTTCTTAATTTGATGAGAGAGCATACGCGAGGGAAGGAGTTTGTGAGATCGGGTGCCACAAGGTTGGCAACGATTTTCCTAACGTTGCAAAGCATTTTGGATTCTTTGGGATCTCTAAAACAAATGTTTGCGAGTCAAGCATGGAATGACTCATATTCAAAGAAGGCCGAAGGAGAGAGAGTTGCTGCAATAGTCTGCGACCCCTTGTTTGCACTAAAAGCTATAGAGATCGTGAAGGTAACTTCAAAACTTTGATTTTAATTTTAAACTCAAGTTGAATATAAATATATATATTTTTTAATTTAACTTTAAGCCTTTCATTATAAATTTCTAACTTTGATCTTTTTGTATTTTTAATCTAGGTGTCAGAGCCCTTGGTTAGAGTCCTTCGCTTGGTAGATGGGGATGAAAACCCAATGGGATACATTTATGAGGCCATGGATAGGGCCAAGGAGGCTATCAAAAGTTATTACATGGGGGATAGCCTCAAATTTGATCCCATATGGGAGATTGTTTGATCCCATATGGGAGATTGTTGATAGGAGGTGGAACAATCAACTCCACCAACCCATCCACACAGCAGGGTACTTCCTCAACCCTTCTTATCTCTTCTTAGAGAGCTTCTTCGATCCTAATCGAGAGGTTATGGAGGGGCTCACAACATGCATTCAGAGGATGGAATCTGAGGTTGTAGTGAGAGACTCATCGTCAGGGAGTTGGATATGTATAGTGAAGCAATTGGTAATCTCTTTTCTTCGGAGCTAGTTGTTAGAGGAAGAACCACTCTACCACCAGGTATAAAGTTGGGAGTTTTTAACTTTTAAGTTTATTTCACATGCATCTTATAATTTGATAAAATGTGTTTTGACTTTTGAGTCTTTGTCTTTGTATTTTAACTCTTCAATATGTATTTTTTTTTGTAGAGGTTTGGTGGAAAAATTGGGGTGGAAAAACCCCAAATCTACAAAAAATTGCCCTCCGCATTCTATGTCAGCCTTGTAGTGCATCCAATTGTGAGTGCAATTGGAGCTTGTTCGAGTCCATTCACACGAAGAAGAGGAGCAAGTTAGCACAAAAGCGCCTCAATGACCTAGTCTTTGTGCAATACAACCTTTGGTTATGCACAAAGAGAGTAGAAGAAAAATCATTGGATCCTATTGATTTAGAAGAGATAGACCCTTACAGTGATTGGACAGGGCGAGATGAGCAACTTCCATTGTTTAGCGCAGATGAGATCCTTGATTTCGAGAGATAGGCAATGGACGATGTGGGTGCATCAGGAGATGTAGGGTTGGAGGACATTCCTGAGGATATGGATGCTATTCAGCCAAAGCCATAGGCACAACCTTCCATTCCAGCTGAGGAGCCAACAACAGTAGCACTGCAACCCCCACCACCACCACCATGCACACGCGGCAGGACGGGGACTAGAGGATGCACCCCTTCTTCCCTAGCTGCTGCTAGACTAGGGAAGAGGAAAGCCTAGCATGTTTTATTTAGTTACTGTTTAGTATTTGCTTCTAGTTCTAGTTTTACTGTTTTCCTGTATCAGAATTTCAAGCTTTTAGCCATCGAGATTCCACATGAGAATGCGATTTTGTAATCAATTTACATTAAAGTCAATGAAAATTAATAGAAAACAATTTTGTAGTCATTTATGGATTCATTGGATTCATTTTGTCATTGAATTTTACAAAAAAATGTGTTTCTAATGAAATGTAAGCAATTTTTTCATTTCCCGAGTTTTTTGCCAAGTTTTTGCCAAGTTTTTTCCGAGTTTTAAAAAACTCTCCAATTTTTCCCTTGGCGAGTTTTTTGTTGGGGCGAGTCTTCCAACTATGGTAAGAAGAACTCTCATTAAGACATCAGTAGAGAAGGAGTCACCACAAAGGAAGACTCTCTTCAAGACAACTTGTAAGTTCTTGGGTAAGGTATGTAAAGTTGTAATTGATTCAAGAAGCACAAATAATATGGTTTCAATTGAGATGGTTGAAAAACTGAAGTTGCCTAGAATACCACATGATACTCCTTATAAAGTTTCTTAGCTGAATGAGGGTTAGTATGTTTTGGTAAATGAACAAAGTTGGGTGGAGTTCAATATAGGAGGGTATTGTTGATGGGTTTTTCGTGACCGCACCAAACAACAGAATAAAGTTTCCAACAACTACTCTATTCTCTCTTGATCAAAGTTTCCTGCATGCTAAGATTGCGAGAGAGATCATACATTCAACTCCAAGGTTCCTTTATGTAGTGGAATAGATTCAGTTGGTTCATTGTGATTTGCTGATATCACGAGGGGGACTTATGTAATTGTTCTACAACAGACAACAGACTAAAGAGAAAGGGGGATTTCACGTGACTTGAGAGATTTATCAATGAAGTGAAATTTTCCTATACTAACTAGAAAAGTGCAGAATTGAATGATTGCAGGGATAGAAAATCTATGTTCTAACCTAAGCGCGGGATGTGGAGATCAACTTCAACAAACTTCAACTAGACTATGCTTTGCCTCGCTTTGGACAACTTCCACAAAGTCGGTGCAATCTTCAAGGGAGTAGCTAAAGGTATTCAAATCACAATTCAACATAAAGACACCATCACAACGATGCATGCCAACATGTGAATCATAATTGAAGTTAGGTTCAAAGGGTTCCAGTTGACCATGCAAGGCAAGTCCACCATCAGTAAACTCGCTAGTGGTATGGATCAAACGAAGCTTGCTTGAATCAAACACCACATTCCACAACTATATATGTGCATGAAATGAAATCTATTTTTTACTTTAAGTTCCTATGTGAATCAGAAGGGCGAAGAAAGCTTGCTAGCTACTCACAACAAAAGATGAAACCACCATCAATGATAACTCTTTTTATTATGAGAGTGTTCACAACAAATTCTTACAAAGCATTCATTGGAAAACTTTCCTTCTTCAATCTATGCTACCAATCTATGCTATCAGTCTATGCTTTATCTCCTAGCTGTCTCTCTATCTTCCTATGATCTAATAATGTACAAATGAGGGGGGAGTGCCCCTTTTATAGTTGGCCAATTTCAATGGATGGCTCAGATTGAATTACAATGGACAGCTCAGATTGAGCCACACAAGCCCTGGTCAAGATTCCACCCTAAAAACCGCCAGAAGGTGGAGTGGTGTAATAAATGAGCATAAAATGATAAACTTCTCCCTTTGACCACTATGGGCAATTAATGCCCACTACCCTTCCAGAAGATTCTCGTCTAGGAACGCGTTCCCACTGTTCTCTCTGATTGAAAATTCAACAAATCTGGCCAACACTGCTTCAACTTCCTGAACTGAAATAGACGAGGTGAGGTTGAGCTGGAACTCGAGGATCGTGATCGTTTGCTCCTATCGAATACAAGATTTTCTCCAAGTTTCAATGGCTTCCTAAGTGCTCTTGATGATGGTGGAAAAAATGGAAATGTTCTCAAAATCATCTTGGGAAAATGATCTCACTTCTGAAAAGAAAGGGGGCAGTCTTCCCTTCAAGCCATCTAATGTCACCTCCTCGGGAGTTAGCCTTTTAGCAAACAAGGCCTCAAGTGTGTTGAAGACACCTTCCTGAATGTTTTCCATAGCCTTCCTCACTCTGACTGACTCCGCCCATGCTGTATCGAAGAAGCCTCGACCAATGAATGCTGAAGAATACCAGCCTGGAAAATCATACCGATCTCCTTCTTGGATTACTCCTCCCTCAATCAAAGTCTGCATAGGAATATGCATAAGGTCCGCCAAGTGTGGAATGGTTTTGCCTTGATAAATGTGAGTTTCATTCCAAGCCTGATCAATATTCTCCATTCGTGCGAGGATACTAGAGGCATGTTGAAAAGAAGAGACAAGATCCTCAATGAATTTTTCGGCCTCAATATGGACACTGCCAACCCATTTGTTTGCCTCCTGAACTGTTTTCTTCAACTCCTCGAGCCCACTAACTAATTCTCTTGGAAGCTCCATTGGAAGTTCCATCGTTGTATTTTCTTGTCCGCATGGACGTGCTAAGTGTTGTATGTAGCCAATCAATGTCCTATGCTCCCTTTTCAACTTCTTATATTTTTCTTCTTTTCAAAGCAATCTATCTTTCAATGCCTGAAAGGAGTTGTCAGCTTCCTCAATTACCTGTGCTCCTGTGGGATGGCCTAGCTCAACAGTGGCGAGCACATAATTTTCCGGCATCTCTTCGTCTTGATCACACTCCTCTCTAGGCACAACGTAAAGCGTGCGCGAACTGGATCTATCTGTTTCTATCTTCGAATATTTTCTATCTCTTTCCTTCTTTGGCGACCCACTTATTTTGTTGAGGAAGTCGTCCATCTCTATTGCCGGGTCGGTGTCATCTTCAGGATCTTTTCTCATCCTACTTATGACCCAATTCGGTACCGCGTGCTGTGTGTTGCAGATGACAAGTGGTTGCTCTTCTGTTGCTTCCTCTTCAAGAGCCTCCTCTCTAGCAACATTTTGTTGAGGCTCATCTATATCCATGTGCTGCACATCCTCCTCTAAATGTTGAGCATTCTCCTCCAAACCTTGAGCTTCGGGCTCCGTAGTATTTTCATCCTCAAAAGCTGCCTTGATCATATGCTCCAAGCGAGTGTCCGTTGCTGTCTCTTCATCTTCCTCTTGCTGGCTCTCATTCCTAGGAGCATTAACACTCTGACTATCTGGCTCCTTAGGCAATGGCTGATTGACCTCCTCTATCTCGCGCCCTTTATTCAATCCAACCCTCCGACTTGTGAACAACGAAACCTCTCGCACACTTGAAGAGTGAGTTAGTAATTGTGTGGGTGACGCTTCCTTCGATCTCTGAGGCACCGATTGAACTTGGACTTCCTCTTGTGGCTCAACAGCTTGGGTAGCCTGTTTCCTCTTTCTCACTGTTGGTAGTCTCCGATCGCCCATGAGTTTGTAGGTGAGAGCTATTGATTTGCTTTTGAGTCTGTGAACCTGTCTCTCCACCCAACTCCTTGTGAATGTCAAGACTGGAATGCATAGCGTATCCAAGTCTGTAATCTCTGGTTCCGACCAATGAGGTAGTGGGATTGGCGTGTTCCTCACTGTTTCATAATCTGGTTGGATAATATTGATATCCTTATCCACCTGGTCCGAGACTGGAATAACCTCGCACTCTCTGATCAACTTAAGGGGTAGCCGGGTAAACATTCTTTTTCTAACTTCGGCTTCATCCTCCGCATTAGCCCAAAAATCTTCAATGTGAGCCTTATGCCTATGCTCCACACCTTGAACCACTCCGATATTTTTGTAGGGATCAAAATCCTGTCTGTTGGTGTGGAGAGTGAGGTAGAAGAATTGCAATTCATCCTCAGCTTCTCGGGCTGCTTGTAAAGATGGACACTCCTCAATTGAATTCCCCATAATAATAGGATAATTCAATCCTCCTTTCTTTTTCTTCTTCTGGATTTTGTCGTAGGCAAGAAGTTGCCTAGATACCTCCAACATCACCATCCTGTCTGTGGGGTACCTTGGTAATCTGTATGCATAAGAGGTGAACCCCTGCAGCCTAATGTAGGTGAACTTTGGAAACTGGATGAACCAATATCCGTACTCTTCAATCAACTTTTGGGCATCCTTTGATATTCTTTGCTTGGTTCTTTGTTGAAGAGTCCTCATTATATACATAGTAAAAGCGTCGTTCACCCTTTTAAAGTGAGAAATGTTGGTCAAGTGCAATTGCAAACAAGCTTCATAAATATTGAACTGATCAGGACCGCTTCCAATTGGCTCCTTGTAAGTCATTCCTCTATACTTGGTCATCCGAGCCAGCATATAAATGATGTATGAACTCATGTAAAATGTCCTTGTCCTCCTCAGGTGCCTGAACTGCTCATATATATTATCACTGATCATCCTTTCCCAATCAACATAATCCTTCCCCTCTATCACCACGCTGATGTAATAAAACATCCAAGGCTCAAAAATATACACTTGGAAGCTTTCGTTTACCCGGCTAAGCATCATAATCAGGTCATAGTATTCTTCCTTCAAGTCTTCTGAGATAATCTGTTTGGGTAACTTTGTGTGGGGAGGCCTTGACTTCCACATCCAAATTGTATTTATTCTCTCAGCACATCTTTCCAAGGATGAGGCGTACATCTTGTCAGCTCTTTCTTTTGTCTTGCACAAGATCTTCTCAAAAGTTGCAATCCCGAATGCTTCTCCGATAGCTTCTGGCGTGAGGTTGGCGAACAACTTGCCATTAGGAGAGGCAATTGTTTTGTGATCAGGCCTACAACAATTAGCGCATTCCATAATTAGCTCTAGACACTGAAGTGCTGGTGGAAAACCAGCAGCTGCATAGAGTCCGCTTTTCATAATATTGTGCATTGTAATTGATGGATGATGGCCACCTTGACCGTACATTCTTCCTTTGAGCGCTCTGAGGTTGAAAGAATCAAGATTGGTGTCCGTCAGCCCTCCCAACTTTGAAAGAAACTTCGATTCAGGAAGAAAAGACTTGTGGAGTTTCTTAATAATCGCCTGCTTGGATGCATTCTCCTTGCTTGACTCTGCATTGCTAGTTCTGCCTGCAGCCTTGTTCATCCTCTTAACATCTCCTCTTCTTGTTTCAACCATCCTCAAGAATTCTGACTCCAAAGCTCGAAATTTCAAACTCCAAAGCTTAAAACCTTTAGCAAAATCACTCCGGAACTAGAAAAATTTTGCTCAACTCACTCACTTCAACAATTTCTTCTTTAGCAATCTTTTTCTCATAACTTCAAATCTGCAACTGGTGAGGAAAAATGAATAACTTGGAGGTTTAAATAATTCTGAGAGGGTGCTCATTTTAGTAGTTGCATTAAATTTTCTCCCCCACTACTTAGTAATTTTCTAACTATGGAGAGAAGACAGGGGAGTTGCCATTTAGTCGGGTCCCAGTCGTCATAGCATTTTCTATTGTTGGAGATTCTCTCTTGTTGTAAAATTCGAAATTTCCTAACTTGACTGTATGTAACATTTAGTTGTCTTGAATATTAATGGGAAATTTATTTTAATTATCTCCAACACTTAAAATATATCCCCTCTTGACATAGGCGTACTTCAGTTTAAATTTTCATTCTCCAATGCCTTACAAAATTTCCCTTTAAAAAAATTTACCCACCCTTTTGTGATGGGCGCATATTTGGGGATCCACTTTCACTTCAGTGCCTGAGACGTTTTTCTTATCACCGTTCCAAATTGGGCACATTCAAGGTGTTGAACTTTTGATTTCTACGCCTTAGTCAAATTTCTTAGGCTAGCCCTCATGAGGGAGCATTTGGGGGGTCAAGCTTCTAGTTTCAACACTTAGAAAAAATATCAAGCCTTCTCCTTCACATTGGGCGCATTTGACCCCTTACACTTTTAGTTTCACTTGCCTTAGACGATTTTCAAATCAACCTCTTGACTTGGGCGCATTTTGGGGGTGAAGGTTTTGTTTTCCAACACTTATTAGAAGATTTTCCACCAACTTCATTTGGCTAGGGCGCATTCACCACCTTTCTATTCCATTTTTCTTGCCTTAGGAAAAAATTAATCTCCCTCTTCCTCTAGGGTGCATTTGGAGGGGTCTCCTTCCATTTTCCCTGACTTAGAAAAATTTCCGACTAGGCACTTGAGTTGGGCGCATTTGAGGGGTTAAGGTTATGTTTTTGATGACTTAGCCAAATTTTTCAAACACCTCCTTCATTCCTTAACTTGGGCGCATTTAAGCCCTCATACTTTCATCTTCAGCACTTAGAAAATTTTCCTACCTTCTCCCATGTTAGGGCGCATTCAAGGTGGTAAGCTCTCATTCTAGGGCGCATTTGGGGGTGTGCAGTTTCATTTTGTTGCCTTAGGCAAATTTTCTCAAGCTAATCTACTCTTGGGTGCATTTGACGCCTTGAGGTTTGATTTTCCACACTTGGAATTTTTTTTGAATTACGTTGTCATTTTGGGCGCATTTTAGGGGTCCAACTTTCGTTTTCGAAAAATTAGAAACTTTTCTAGCTTCCTCCTCATTACCAAGGGTGCATTTGAAGGCTGGAGCTTTCATTTTGTGACACTTGGAAAATTTTCAAGGCCTCCTTACAACTTGGGCGCATATGACCCCCTAAGCTTCAAGTTTTGAACACTTAGCAAATTTTCCTCACCTCCTCATCCAACTTGGGCGCATTTGACCCCCCGAGCTTTCATTTTTCCTAGACTTAGAATTTTTCTCCTTCACTCCTCCATGATGGGCACATTCAAGGGGTACTACTTCCATTTTCTCCTGCATGCCTTAGAATTCTTATTTGAAGTGTTAAGGGGACTTCTGGAGGTGGCTCTTGAATACTTAGCCAACTTTTCAGCCTGCTTGCTCTCGTTTACTATTTTTAGTAACTGCTTGCTTCTTGGACTTCTACAACTCCTCTTGACTTGAAATTTTCCCAGTGTGATCCTCATGACCTAACTGTCTCGTTCACACATGCCTTTCGTGCTAACTTGCTATTTTTAGCCCTATTCTGGAGGTGATTTACTATAAATAGTAAGTACTTGGATTGCGCTCAAATTTTACCAATAGACTCCTTAAAGGATGCTGATCGCAATGGGATACATCGGTTTTCGAAAATTCTCGTGTTTTGCCCCTCATTTTGAGTCCCGAAGCTAGAAACCCTAATTTGACTTGCATGTGCCTCAAATGACCTCCGTTTGACTCCGTTTCTGTTGCATGTTGCTTTGTTCGCGAAACTAAAGCTCTGGGGCTGCTGGAGTGAACCTGCTAAAAATAGTAAGTTCTTGAAAACGTGGTCAACTGATAGCCGGACTTGTTTGCATGCAATATTGCTTGAGAGATCTCAAAAAACCAAAAAAAACCCAGAAAATTCTGTGATATATTGCCTATGGATGTATGCCATTTGTTGCTAGGGAGACCTTGGCAATTTGATAGGCATGCTATGTATGATGGGAGAAGGAATACCTATGAGATAAAAAAAGATGGAGTTCCCTATACTTTGACACGATTTAAAGAGGACAAAGGACAAACCATGAAACCTAATGTGATGATGGTAGTGTTGTGACCTTTTCACACATCGCCCCATCAAGATGGGGACCCCCTAATTTTTGCTCCGTTCCGGTCTTTTGGCTTGGGTTTTCCTCTCTCTCTCTCTGTCTCTTTTCTGGTGTCCGTCTTTCGGGGGGTTGTATCCGTCATTGGGCTTAAACGCGAAATATTGGCCAAGTCTAAAATTAGGGTTTCATCTTTTCTGGTCAATTCAAGGTCAAGTAAAGTGAGAAGATTGAAAATTGAACTTAACAAAGTTGTCAGCAGACATCCAGCAGGCTTCCAGCCAGTTTTCATCAAATTCTGAGGTACTTACTATTTTTAGTAAGTCTGCAATTCAGGGCAATTTGTCAGCTATTTTGAGATTCCAATCATCACACAGCATTCAGAGTATATCAGACTGCTTGCATGCCAAATTTGAGCAAAAACGGACAACTTACTATTTTTAGCAGTCCGGCTTCCAGGGCTAATTTCGGGGTGCAGATGCAGAGTTCTTCTTTGCATGTCTGCATATTCCTTCTGGGTTTTTCGAGATCTTCGCGATGGTATAACATGCAAGTCGAGACGATCACTTTCAGGATTCAGCCTTCCGAGGCTATTTTTAGGGTTTGCATGTCGAAATTTCTTTTGCATGTCAGGTGATTCCTGATGGGTTTTTCGAGAGCTTCGCGATGGTATGACATGCAAACGAGGATTCTCACTCAGTAAGGAACTTGCTATTTTGTGTGTGTCCCGCTAGAAATCGCCACCCAACAGCTCGTGATTCACGTAGCCGATCACAAAGGTCGTGAGAAACGAAGGCAAACGGAGATCTTTGATACGCGATGCAATGCAAATTAGGTTTCCAACTCTCGAGCCTAAAAATAAAAGCATCAAAAGTCAAAATCTTCAAAACTGTAAACCATCAAGGACAAGATCCTTCAAAGCTATCCTCACCGTGAAATTTCAGTCAAACGAGCACTTTACTATTTATATTGTCAAATTGGAAACGCATAAAATAGTAATCACCGGGTGATGCACCAGTTGTCGTACCCAAATATGTCAATGCGTATTATGGTCAGCTTCATCTCGAATTTACCGATCGGAGCTTGGGAGCTTATCAAAACATGAGCTTACTATTTATAGTGTCACCCCTCTAAACAAAGCTATAAATAGCGGTGGACCAAAAGTGACAAGAAGTCGACGTTTATAGCTAGTACGAGGATGCTATGTTTTATGTACCCCCCTGTGCCATTCCTGAAAGCTCGGGGTTCAAATTCAGAGAACTTACTATAAATAGCAGGGCACGTAAGCTAGCGAGGATGATAAAAATTCGTCTAAGTCTGGAGTCTCGTCCAGCAGGCATAGGAAAATGCGCCCATCTCAGCTAGAGGCGTAGAAAATTTTTGAAAATGTGAGTTCATCCTGCTCAGAGGCAAAATGCGCCCAGGGTAGGAAAGTCAAAAGAAAGTCAACGTTTTCATCCTGCAGCAGGGGCAAAATGCGCCCAAGGAGAAAGAGGGAAAAAGCTTAAAAAGTTTTCAAGGCATGGTAACCACCACACATCAAAATGCGCCCATCTCAACTAGAGGCGTAGAAATTTTTTGAAAATGTGAGTTCATCCTGCTCAGAGGCAAAATGCGCCCAGGGTAGGAAAGTCAAAAGAAAGTCAACGTTTTCATCCTGCAGCAGGGGCAAAATGCGCCCAAGGAGAAAGAGGGAAAAAGCTTAAAAAGTTTCTAAGGCATGAAAATCCGCCTCACACATCAAAATGCGCCCATCCTTCACAAGCATGAAAATGCGCCCAAAATTCAAGGAGGTCAAAGCAGAGTCAAAGTTCTTATCCTTCTCCAAGGCCAAAATGCGCCCAAACTGGGTCATGTGAGGACAAAAAAATAGGAGGCGAAGGGTCACTCCAAAAGGTTTATCCACCAGACATGTCAAAATGCGCCCACAAGGCAAGTAAGGTCAACGAGTCAACACTTTTATCCTCCACCTCCATAAAAATGCGCTCAAGTTGAAGCAAGTCAACAAGTCAAAGCAAACTCGTCCTCCGTAGGGGCTAAAATGCACCCAAATCATGCATGTCAAGACGAAAATAAAGAAGGTGAAGGGTCACAAGGCGTGGTGGCAAGTTTCATCCTCCTACAAGGAAATGCGCCCATGTTTCAATGTGAAAGGTAATTAAGGGTGGTAATTAAGGCAAAAATGTTACCTAGACATGGTGAAAAGTGGTAAAAGATAGGCGTTGTCCTCCATCATGTGTAGAATGCGCCCAAGGTGGTGGGCCTTAGAGAGACTTTGCTAGGTGTGTGAAGGGAGTTATAAGGCGTTGGAATTTCCTAAGGCGTGGTATATGTTAGAAAATATTTGAAGGCGTTGAGAATAAAATGGAGTATGCTAGGCGCTTCAGGAAGAAAATAAAATATTTGCTAAGTGTTGAAAATTCTCTAAGGCGTTGGACTTTTAATGAATATTTTCCAAGTGTGAAGTGAAGGTAAAATGTGCAAGGCGTGCCGGGGATGTAAAATTTCCAAATGAAGTTGATCAAAAAAAATTCCTCGCCACTGGCAATCAAAATTTTTCTAAGGCAAGTTTTCAAAAGTGCAAGATGATTTTAAAATATTCTCTAAGGCAAATTTATTTTCCTTGGAAAATACGCCTAGAACTCAGATGATAAAATTTTCCGAAGCAAGCAACTTTTCCCAGTGATGGAGTCAGAAACAATGATAATGCAAGATGATTCAAATTTTTCAAGAAGTCAGAGCAACACAGAGTGATCACAGGCGAAGAACGAATTTAAATGATGGAAATAATATTTTTTCTAAGGTTCAAATTCGAAAAATCAAATGAACCCGTTCGTTGGGTACCCATGAATTCAGAGCATTCTGAAGAAAATTTGCTTCTGGGTACTGAACATTCGTGATGATAGATGGATTTCCAAGTCTTCTGAGCTTCGCCAACACCTTTTCAGTGAAGAATTTAATCAGTGCTCGAATTGTGAATTTTCCTAAGGGAGAATTTTAAATTTTCTAAGGCAAATTTGAATAAAATGAGTTTTCAAAGTGAATTTTCTTCGAACGACGAATCTAAAGGGAGTTGCCTAGATAATTTTGATTAAACTCTTCAAGGATGAATCTTCCAGAGCAGATGATGGAGTTAAAAATTCGAATTCAAATAACAGAGCTCCGGCTGGTGGATTCAAAAATGACGAATTTAAATTTAATTTTCGAAAAGGAATTCAAAAACGCCAGTCAAAGTCAAGTTTCTAGAAGAATAATATTCCCGACGACTGGAGACAAGTGTCAGAAACACCAGGGAGGGAAAATTCGAATTCTTGAAGTGGAGTAGTGGAGTTTAATGGCACTGGCTAAAATTAACTTCTTCCAGAATTCGAGTTTTGGCTATAAAATGAACAAGTTTTTCACTCATTTTCACAACTGGAGAAAGCGAATTTGCTCTGAGAGTGAGGCATTGCAGTGAGTTGCTGAGGCTGGAGGAATTCAAAAGTTGCTAAGTCTGAGTGAGCTTGAAGAAGTTCGAGTTTTGCTGAGGAATTGAGCTTGCTGAAGAGGCACACTTGAAAGTTGATTAAATTTGTTGCTGAAGTAGGACGCACTTGCAAGTTGCTGAGTATCCCAATCTGCATTTGAAGTATGCCTTGAAGTTGCCAAGTTGAAAGGTACGCCATTGCTGATTAAAGGAGTGTTTGCTGAATATTATAGAAGCTTGAAAGAGGTACGGCCTTGCTAGCACTGAAGTCTGAAATTTGATTCGTTGAGCTTAGTTGAAGTTGCCTGTGGGACGCCTTGGGGTGAAGCAAAGGAACAATTGAGAACTTAGGAGCACAAATTTGCTAGCTTGATATTTGCTGGTTTGAAGTGCAAAGACATAGAAATTAAAATTGCTGATTGCTGATAGTGAAGTGAAATCATCAGAGTTCACTTAGAAATCCGTTCTAAGTGTCGGAATTCGAATATATTCAAGAGAAGAAGCTGAGATGGCTGGAAGCGAGGGAAGAACCGAAAGGACAATAATGGTGCCTCAAGACAGCGTTACTTATCAAGAAGCTCAGCAAAACATTCTGCCGAGTCGGGTTTATTTCAAAGCCGCGTTGACGGATACTAACTGGCGCCATTAACTTGAGACCCTCAAGAACAAAGCTGTTCGATTAAAGTCATCGGGCTCTCGTCACTTCACACAACATCGTCCCCAAGTGGACTATATGCGCCGGCTCTTCCGCCGCCCATTCGGTTTGGAGCTGATTATGGATGCCTAACCGCTACGCAGAAAGAACAATCGGCCCATCATGTCACCGTGATGGCCAAGGCTTGCTAATCTCACCGCCCATTGGCAGAAGCTTTGGGATCCCGTACGAACATGATTTACAACCAGGAGCCGAAAGCAGAGCCGATGTACGCTCACCTTCGAGATGCATGATACAATTAACACTTCACCGATGAAGACCCGGCTTCCTCGCGCGAAGTTGCCTAAACGCATCATACGGAGGACCCCAAACGAATACCGATCCATCATGTTGCCGAGCGGCTGGTGGCTGCCCACAACCCTGGCATTTCGAGCCTTGGATTGCTCTGCATTACATCAACCCGTAAGTTAGAAGGGAAGGATTATGTCAATTGGGCTGAGATGATCAGCGATAACATACATGAGCAGCTCCTGAGCTTGCGGAGGACTAAAACGTTTTACATGAGCTCCTACCTTATTTACATGTTGGCACGGATGACGAGGTACAGAGGGATTTCTTACAAGGAACCCATCGGTTGTGGCTCTCACCAATTCAAAATCCATGAGGCGTGTACACAGTTGCACCTGTCGAGCACAACCTACTACAAACGTGTCAACGATTCATTCACCATGTACATCAAGAGGCTGCTTCAGGAGAGGTTACATCACAGAATCTCTAGAGATGCCCAGGAGCTGATCGAAAGGTATGGGTGCTGGTTTATTCAATTTCCGAGATTTTCATACATTAGGCTGCAAGGTTTCTCTTCATACCCCTATAGGCTGCCTAAGTACCCAACAGATAAGATAATAATGCTAGAGATATCTAGACAGTTGCTTGCCTTTGACAAAATCCAGAAGAAGAAGAAGAAAGGGGGGATAGAGTTTCCAATTGTGATGGGCAACTCGGATGAGGTGTGTCCTTCGATACAGGCAGCTAGGGAAGCTGAGAGTGAGCTTCAATTTTATCACTTCTCATATCATACAAGCCGACAACACTATGACCCGCACCATAACATCAATTGGGTTCTGTCGGAGGAGTTTAAACATAAGGCCACCATTGAGGATTATTGGGCTGATGCAGTTGATGAGATTGAAGTGAGGAAGAGAATGTTCTCTAGGTTGCCGACACTCGGATCGTGCGGAGCAGGCCCAGCCCATCTAAAGCCGAAGTATGCGATGCCAGATACCGAGCATCATCCTAGACCGGCTCGAGTCTCGAGGGTTGCGTATTCTAGATACTCTTTTCCATCCTAGCTTATGACATTCACCGGCCTCGGGCTATTAGACGGGTGAACATTGAAAAGTAGGTCAATTGCTTTGACTTACAATATGATGGGAGATCACAGGACGCCCACCACAGGAAGAAAGAAGCAGATCACACAGGGTCCAGAGTCCAGAAAGAAAGAAATAGTTCAGCCAGAGCCTCCACGAGTCACAGTGGCAGTACCTTTGGAGACACGTTCTCCAAGTATACAGGAGGTGTCCTTATTTGGTTGATCGAGGGTAGTCAACGAATGCACCGGATACAGGTATCGATATTCAAATTTCCACGCGAGGGGAGTCAATTGGGCCGTGAGTGCCAATGTAATTACAGATCGACGCGATGATGATGAGGGACTATTAATCGACTTCAATTTGCTGTGAGTTAGAGGCGCCATGAACGATGGCTTAAGATGATGATATAGTGGTCGTGATACTCAACAATGCTGAGGACAAAATGAGCCTCGCCAGAATGAAGAAGAAGTTGAACAGGTTAGAGAGGTCGAGGCGCAGGAGCAGCAGCCCTTCGATATACTGTATGAGGTGCCCGATTGGCTAAAGGATAGAATGCGAAGAAGCCCGAGTGAGGAGATTGATCCAGCAGTTGAGATGGAAGAGTTCTTGAACCGGATCAGTGCTCCTCCACCGAAGAAGAAGGCAAGAAAGTTCTCGAAGATCTCCACCGATGAGGATGGCTCTCGTACTCTTCACGTTGCTGTCCCACGAGTCGAGTGTGACCGGAATGAAGCAGCTCCTGAAAACTATGTGGTCACCACTTTTGACTTGGGACGCCCTACTGGTGCTCAGATTGTTGAGGAGTGTGATAACTCCTTCCTTGCCCTCAAGGATAGATTGTTCAAGAAAGAAGGAAAATATAAGAAGTTGAAACGAGAACATTGCCATGCTAATTGATATGTTCAGCAGTTTTCTGTCTCGCTCTCGAAAGGTGATGTACCAGTTGATATTCCCGCGATATTCCTAGAGAGTCGACCGCTGGCTTAGTAGAGTTGGGGAGGATGGCAATGAGGCGCATAAAATGGGTCACGTGGAGTTCGTGACCGAGACAGAGAGAAATTTATGGAGGACCTTGCCTTGTTGTGCTTCCTACTATTTTGACACCATAGATGCTGTGGATCATGCGTTTTGGGCGATGCCTCTATCTATCACCGTGAGTAAGGCGGATCCAAATACCGAGGTATTGAGGCATGTGCCATTGCAATTGCTGATCGATGGAGGTGTCATTCAAGCGAATGACCGATATGATTTCTCTCGGTGGTATTCTTCGGCTATTACGGGGCGTGGCTTCTTCGATGCGGCACAGGCAGATTCAGCCAAGGTACATAAGGCCATGGCCAATATCATAGATGGAGTTCAGAACACCTTCGAGGCCATATTTGCTAGGCGGCTGAATCCAGATGAGATAAATTTTGATAATTTGAGGGGTTTGCTGGTTCCCTTCTTCACAGATGTTAAAATCTGTACAGATGACTTTGAGAATAATCGCTACATTCTCCACTTTGATCCGCACACGCAGGACTCTTAGCTGCTTGGAGAAAGTCTTGTACGAGGCACGCGCATTCAGTCACGGTGTTAGAGTTTCAGTTGGATTGTGTTCCGCCTATTTCAGTTCATGAGGTTGAGGCCGTACTTAGCAGATTTGTTGAGTTGGCAGTCAGAGAGAAGGCCAATGGGAACACACTACTGGACGAAGATCTTCTAGAAGACTGAATATGGAGCATTTATTGCATTTGCTATTTTTGGGAGTGAGTGGGAATCTCTGATTCATTTAATGTACCACTCCCTTATTCTGGTAGTTTTTAGGGTTAGGGCTGAGGTGGCACGATTCTGGCCACTCTATTGATTGTAACCCTAGCCGTCCTTTGGGACTGGGCTAGCTATAAAAAGGGGGAGTCCCCCTCATTTGTAACACAATCAGATTAGATCAGTTAGAATCAGAGTAGACATTGAGAGAGCCTTAGAGCTAGATAGTGTAGTATTGTAGAGCATTTTGCATAATTTGGAGAAGAGAGAAAGTTTTCCCTTTGAAAACTTTTGAAGAGATTGTTGTGTAACACATTTTATGATAATAGATCTTTTCATCGATGATGGAATTCGTCTTGTCATGAAATGCTAGCAAGGTTTCTTCTTCCTTTCGTATCCAAGTAGGATTAAATTCATGCAAGTAGCTTACTTTGGTGCGTGGTGTTTCATTGAGATAGCTTCGCTTTTATTCCAGCTACTCACTAGCGCTTGTTGATGATAAGTTCACTTAAGTGCTGGTCGACCGGAGATTATTTTGTGTTTAACTTCGCTATGGTTTACATGCTATATTGTTCGATGGTGCATATGTTAAACTATAACTTCAAATACCTTTCGCCATCCCTTTAAGATTTGAAACCGATTTTAATGAGGTCAGTCTCGACGAGTTGTGGGGGTGAAATCCGTTGAAGTCTAGCCGAAACGTAAGCCCCACATACCCCTCGTGATTTAGAATAGAATATAAATTTCTTAGGCCTCCTTTCCCTTTACTTCAAGCAAGACTTTCTTATTAGTCTTAGGAAAAGATACACTACTGCCAAATCATACACGAAGAATTCCTTCAAAATCATACACTAGTCACCGAACGCAAGAAATCGATTAATTACTTAAGTCCTCGCATTTAACACAGCAATACACATCAACCAAACCGGGTCTATTCGCGACTAAAGGAACCTTGGAGTTGAACATGCGAACTTTCTCGCAATCTTAGCGCATGGAATACTTTGATCAAGAGAGAACGGAGTAGCCCCAAAACTATTTTGTTCTGCTGTTTGGTATGGTCACAAAAACCACATCAACAGGTAGGTAGTGGAAGAGAGGGGGACCAACCACGTTCAAGGCCCTAGGTCACAGAGAGCCAAGAGTGGAAGGCTGCCCTAACTTACCTTAGCTTAAAGGAGTGTTAGGAGATGAGGGACGAGAATGATGAGAACTATGAGTTGCTTCGATCATTTTGCAGATTCGAAACTCAAAATGGGGCTAGGTGAGCTGGTTTTCGGGTTCAACACTGTGCCTCAGGAAGCTCTTTGCCCAAGGACGGAAGCGCGGTTTTGGGATGATAGCGCGGCGTGCTGGCGTCTGTTACTACTAGAAGACTAAAGAAGCAAGGTCAAACACTAGAAAACAGACTAACAACCTAGCTAACTACTTCCAAAGGGCCAAAACAAGACTATGAAGTCGACAAGATATGCAGAAATATGATAAAGCAAATAAACAAGAGTTAGGATGGCAAGAATAATCGCACAAAGGTACTTGTTCGCCAGCTAACTCCAAGCCACACGTCCACCTACACAAAATGAAGAGAATTGTTGGGTGGCTGTATAGGGGCCTACCTCAGTCAAACCCCCGTTTTGGTGTTTCCGCCTCGACGGACAGCCAAGTTTGCAACGATAGAGCAATAGTATGATAAAAAAAGCAATGAAGTAAAGAACACTAAAACACTACAAACAATAATGTGCTACTCAACCAAATAGTAGAGGAGAGGAGTAGAAAGTTTACCACCTCCATCAAGAGCACTCAAGGCTAATGGAGGAGAAAATGAGAAGACTCAAGCCCCTGCTGCAATGGTGTTGTTCCACACTTGCTCTACTGAGTTGATGGAGTGATGTTGTTCCTGCTATGGAGTGCAAGAGTGCTGCTAGAATGCTTGAAGAGTGTTCTAAAGGATGCAAAGAGATGAAGTTGAATGCTAGAAGGATGCAAAAAGAGATGAAAAACATGTAGGAGGGAATTTGAAGGAAGGATGAAGCAAACGGCCATATTCGGGTTGGTCAGTCGAATGGGGTGTTACAAGTCAACCTCCAATGGGAAGTGTAATGCCTTTGCAGGCTCTAGACGCGAGAATCTGCTAGGGACGTAAGTGTGCCACGCAGACGTCTGTGCACCGCGCGGGTGTCTCCAATAGTTATTCCTCTACCAACACACAAAACAACCACCAAGTGGAATGAAGGCAACAGGCTTATGAGGAATCTAGCCTTCGCGTTTGGTTTTCTAAAGTGAAGAAGGGAAAAAGGGGAATTTGAATAAGGGGTGCAAATTCGCTCCTATACATTTTGCCCCCACTTTAGTGAGCACAAATACTGACGAGTGCTTCATGAAAGTAGATCGAATAAGTAGTAGAGTTAGAAATGTATACTTGAACCATCAAGGAAGCAGACCACGAATTGGAGAAATCAAGAGCATAGGACAAGCAAAGGACTTCATAGCCCTACAAAACTATGAAGTTGAAGAAAGAAAGCATCTTATAGGCTCGCAGACCTGCAAGGAGGCAACCCCCAAGATCTCTCACATGAAGGAAGCCCCGTGAAGGAGGGGTCCTTACAGGCCCGCAGACCTACAAGAAAGGTGTCCTCCAAGAACTCTCACATGGAGGATACCCAGAAAAGTGCCTTATAGACCCGCAGACCTGCAAGGAGGTGTTCCCCAAGATCTCTCACATGGAGGAAGCTTGGAAAGTGCCCTACAGACTTGTAGACCTACAGGGAAGGTGTCCTTCAAGATCTCTTGCATGAAGGAGACCCAAGAAAGTGCCCTATAGACCTGCAGACCTATAGGGAAGGTGTCCTCTAAGATCTCTCGCATGAAGGAAACCCAAAGAAAGCGCCCTATAGACTCGCAGACCTGTAGGGGAGCCACCCCCAAGATCTCTCACATGGAGGAAGCTCAAAGGAAGCGCTCAACAGGCTCGTAGACCTGTAGGGAAGTATCCCCCAAGATCTCTCTCATGGAGGAAGCCTAGGAAAGTGAACTCCATAGAGTCGGAAAGCGACCATGCAGGAAAGTAGGTGGACAGTCACGCAAACCATCGACAATTTGGAAGACTTTCAAAGGGGTCCCTTAGGAACCCTACATGAAGAAGGGGGTCCACTCAAGGGACGCGCTGTTCGGAAGTATGAAAGAGATGTCCATTTCTTGAATTGATTTATCATCAAGGAATCCTTTTGATAGATGTCCACTTCATCAAGGAATTTGAAAGGAAGAATATGCCCCCACATGAGGGGAAGATCAAAGCTATTCCCACTTTGGAGGAAGGTTCTCAAGTTCTTTCTTTATGAACCCGTGATGAAGGAAACACATTCCATTAGGGTTTCAAGTCGAGAATGCGATTCTTGAAAGGAGGCTTGTGAAGATTCTCAAGAAAAGATTCGTTGGCAATGACGTCACACATAAGAGGGAAAAATCAAGCAAAGAAGAAAGAATGATAAAGGAAAAGCAAAAAAATGAAAGAAAACACGAACAAAGGGCATAGGGGTAGCTTGATATTTTGGGGGTTAGAATTGCTCACAAATATATATATATATATATATAGTATATAAAATGAACTGTCATCAACCCCCTACTATATTAGACCATGTGAAGAATGCACGAGAAGACAAAGTAAAAATAAAAAATTGGGTCAACATGGAAGGGAAGCCTAAATGCCCTCAATGCTTTGCATCATCCCCAATTTATCAAAAATCAAGTCACAAACATGGAAGAATGATGATACAAATAGAGGAAGGTTTATGACACAAAAACCACGCCTGTATCCAAGCATCAACAGGGGTAACGAGGGTCATCTAGGCACACATAGCATGATCACGGGGGAACACGTCACAACACACACACACACATCTATCCAAGCATCAACAGGGGTAACGAGGGTCATCTAGGCACACATAGCATGATCACGGGGGAACACGTCACAACACACACACACATCTAATCTACAGATAAAGAAGAGGCCTCCTCCTAACACTAATCGACCAAGAGGTCGTTCGCTTCCCACTCTAGATCATTGTAGGGGGAAGGAGGACGAGTCTGCAGTGGTGGGATGTTAAGAGGAGGAGCATCTGGCCATCCCACAACAAGGGCTAAAGAAGAGGGCCCCGCAAGATCCTCTCCACCAAGCTCTTGTGGAGCTAAGGTCAGCGATTTCGCGAAGATCACCGACAAGGCTGAGACCTTGTCCAGAGAGTTGAACATGCACTTCACAGGAGTGCCATGTTTTGCTTCAATGGATAGGGAATGTCGCGCCCAAGGTTCACCACTTGGCTCATCGAGTGATTCGGGAGCGGTGAAAAACTCAGGGGATGGCAGAACTAGTTTCATCACTAGGACATAACAAGTCAATGTGGGGCCACCTTTTAGAGAAGGTGGACTCTTCTTACGTCCTTCGTTGCTAGAAGGACCATACTCCACCTCTTGCTTCATCGGAGGAGGCGAACTCCCCACAGACGAGGCAAGAGGCACGAAGGAAGAGGAGGAAAGAACCATAGTAGATATGACCGAGGTGTTAGTCATATCTACGGGCTTTGGGAAAGGCAGAACATCTATAACGGACATCAACAACGGCGACTCCACGAAAGGAGCAATGAACACTTGCACCTTTCTAGGGTCAAGTGCATTTGTACTCGTAGCGGAAGCTGGAAGCGATGCAAAGCTAGTTTGAATGGAAGCAGAGGGGAGGAGAGAGGAGGACGCGATAGGAGGCCCTGATACAGGGGTGGTCGTCTCCTCTTCCTTCTTCTGAAGGCGGCCTGCTCAGCCATGAGAGCCTTTTTCCGGTGCATGCGCTCATGCGCAAGGTAGTTTTTTTGACTCTTTGAATCGGAGGCTGGAGGCTGCTAAGGAATAGAAGGCTCCTGCTCAGCCATGGGAGTCTCCACTACAACCGTTTCCAGCGGAGGAACAGACTCCTGAATGGGAGCAGGAGGGGCAGGTTGAGAAGCAGTGGGGGGAGTCGGCTGAAGTGCCTTGGCAGCGGGCCTCTTCCTGCTCACTGCTTTGGAGCAAGAGTAGTAGGAGGCCACAAAGGTCGAGACAAAGAGGACTCTCCACGGGGGCCTTTTCCTCTACCATACAGGTAGTACCACGGTCTAGGTAGTTTGGTATGGAGGTCCGATATCTTGATCTTGGGTCTACACCAAGGAGGGATCATCAGACTCAACGGGTAGAAGCTAGGCTTGCTCATCCAATACTCCTCTCAAGAAAGGGGAGTAGATGAGTCATCTTGAGAGGAGGTCACCTTTTCCTTCCCTTTTCAAGAAGGGGAGGCAGTTGGTTGTTGTGATGTAAGAAGAGCCACTTTTGGCTATCCCTTACCCCCAGTCTTGTACTTTACGTAATTCTTGTAAAGTAGGTCCGTTCTTGGAGGAAGCGGTCCAACTGGGGTGGGTCAAAAATGGTCTAATGGATATTCCCCATGGGATACCAAAGGCTGGTATCCAGTGTCATGCACTACGTGCACAACACCTTCATGGGAGAACTTCATACATTTGTAGATAACGGAGGCAATTCCATTCATAGAAGCTAGCCAAGGTATGCCTAGCTTCATCCTGAACAGACCTAACTCTAGAATGACATCGAAAACTGTGTCAATAGCCCTAGGTCCAACTAGGATGGACAGAGTTATCGATCCATATGGCTTCAGGGAGAGACCATCGTGTGTATGGTTGGTAGATTTCATTTCTTCGTATTTCTCTTTATGTAGCAAGTTAAGCCACAATGTCTCTTCTGTGATAATATTCACTCAACTTGTGGGGTCTACTAGGACCCCTGTCACAATGTTACTATTGAGGCGAGCGAGAATATAAAGAGGCGAGGGCTTGTTATTTAAGGGTAAGTCTTGCGACGTAAACGTTATATCTGGCGAACTAGTTGCAGGTTATGCAGTAGAAGTAACCATGACCATATTAACATAGGCCTTGGGTTGAGTGATAGAATTAGTGGGATCGAAAATCATGTTAGCAGAATGTGACAGAAATGGGTTTGTGTATATCTGCAGTTCACTGTTTGCTTTCGCTACCGATTTGTTTGCATTTTTTTTGCTACCATCGAGACGAATAGTACCGTTCTCGATGTGGTCCTGTCTCTCATGACGCAAGCGCATACAATGTTCGGTATCATGTCCGTTAACTCGATGGTACTGACAATAAGTACTTCCATCATACTAGCTAGGGTATGGTTCTGTTGTGACCATTTCACACATCGCCCCATTGCAAATGGGGACCCCCTATTTTCGCTTTTTGCCTCGGTGTTGCAGTTGTATGTCACTTGTCTTTTTACAATGAGGTCATCATTTTGAGGGTTCCAAGTCAGTCAGTCTGCCGAGAGTCATTTGAGCCAAGTCAAATCAGCGCGTGAACGTCACCATCGTGCTTAGAAGACCTGGGAGACGAAGATCGACTGTCGTTTCAGTCAAATCCGACACTTCCAAATTTTTAGGGTTTCTCACCCCGGGCCCCCTATTTTTTAGGACCTACTTTTTTGGCACTTTTGGGCAATTCTGGGATCCCTATTTTTTAGGGTCTATTTTTGGAAAGTTGCTATATTTGGAAAATTTCTATTTTTGGAAAGTTTCTATTTTTAGAAGGGTCCCGAGTTCTAAAAATGCACTCAGAAGTTCGAAAAACTCAATAGATCTCTCAAAAAATCGAAATGAAAATTTGAAATTTTTTCGAAAAATCTAAAAAAAAAACAAGTGAAAAATCAGACCAA
>VDFB02086177.1:84161-203407 GCA_007258455.2 Sequoia sempervirens | reverse complement strand
CTTTAATCAAGACACTTGGCAGACCAACATCATTCCCAACAATGTCCATACCACCTGAAGCTTCCTTCATCTACTACCTCATCTTCTCATTGAGGATGGTCAAAACCTTAGCTTCATTCCTCATAATAGTCTTACTAACATCCACAACCTTGTCCAATTTCATATTAACCCCTTCCATTTTCTCTTCAAGAGCCACAATTCTCTTTTCAAAAATTTTCTTTAGTTTAACATTTCATTAGTAACCCTTTTTAAAGCATCAAACAGTTGATTAATTTGAGCCTGTAGAACCTTTAGATTATTCATATTTAATTCATGGAATTCCCATTTAAATAGCCTGAATAGAGATGGAACCCTCTTTCACCAAGCCCAACACATTAGGAAGATCCTCCTGGTTGAAGTTGAA
Organism: Sequoia sempervirens; assembly: GCA_007258455.2. Lineage (NCBI taxonomy): Eukaryota > Viridiplantae > Streptophyta > Pinopsida > Cupressales > Cupressaceae > Sequoia > Sequoia sempervirens. Next base: position 203,004 of record VDFB02086177.1, on the reverse strand, counting down.
AACATCCATTGCATCCATCCCATCCTCTTGGGAGTCCTTTCTTCTAGATTATCACTTTCAATAACCTCCTTCCCTTTTTGACTAGAAACCGACTTCTTTATTTTGTGAATAGAGCTTTCAATTTTTTCAATAACAGTTTTATTCTTCGCCTTCAAACCTCAATCTTTCATTCCCATATCACCTTACCCACCAACAACATGAAGAGGTGACTCAACACCAATAGACTCCTCATGGACTCGACTATCATTTGGCTTAGCCATCTTTTGGATACTCCTGCCCTTCGAACCCTTGTTTCTCTTAGACCCAAAAATAGGAGGCTTCCCAATCTTCTCCCCAATATCAAATTTCTTCCCTTTCTTCAGGGAAGAAGACTCACCCTTGCCAATTTTACCGCTAGTGACCTTATCACCCATTTAAATAGCCCATATAAATAGACTGAATAGAGATGGAACCCTCTTTCGCCAAGCCCAACACATTAGGAAGATCCTCCCAGTTGAAGTTGAAAACATTCATTACATCCACCCAATCCTCTTAGGAGTCCTTGCTCAGATTATCACTTTCAATAACCTCCTTCCCTTTTTGACCAACAACTGACTTCTTTATTTTGCAAAGAGAGCTTTCAATTTCTTTAGTAACAGTTTTATTCTTCACCTTCAAACCTTGATCTTACATTCCCATATCACCTTTCCCACCAACAACATTAAGAGGTGACTCAACACCAATAGACTCCTCATGGAAGTCTGAACTATCATTTCACTTAGCCATCTTCTGGATACTCCCGCCCTTCGATCCCTTCTTTCTCTTAGACCCAAGCATAGGAGGGTTCCCAATCTTCTCCCCAATATTATCATATTTCTTCCATTTCTTCAGGGTAGAAGACTCACCCTTCCCAATATTACCACCAATGACCTTATCACCTACCACCTCTTCACTACCATTATCATACTCTACATAGCAAGGGGTTCTTTTTCCTTTCTTACCACTCTTTAAAGGAGTAGGAGGCTCTGAGTACACTTCCATTGAGGCTTCCGAGTCAAGTTCATAATCTTCATTAGCATTGAATACCCGATCTCATACTCCAATCCAACTTCTTTTGCTTACCCTTAGGAACCTTCTGAGGGTGACTAGGAATAACATAAGACTTAGCATAATCCAAAATAAGAAGGATAAAGCCAACATGAAGAATAAGGTTTTTAAGATTGTGCCTAAGATCCTTAATTCCACATTGCCAACAAATAGAAAGGAAAAGAGACCTTATTTTTGTGCCTAAAATGATTAAGGAGAAAAAAATGATAACCAAAGAGGACAAAGAATCGACCATCAAGCATTATGTACCTCATGAGTTCTTTGACGACATCTCCCCAAATAGCCTTAATTGGGCTACAATAGTAGCCTCCGCATTTAGCCCTTTCCAATTTCTTCCTTTCATTTTCCTTAAAGAAAATATCCAACACAACATTTGACTCCTTATCTCTACAGACTTTCCTACCCTCAGTAGAAAGGCTTGTGATACTAGCAATAAGGTCCTCAATAATGTCAAGTTTAGTACCACCCATCTTTAAAAACCTATTATGCTAGCCCTTAACAAAATTCTCCATCACCTTTGGATCATGCCTATGAAGTCTCTCAATATAAGGTGTAATCCCTCCCAACTGCAACCATTCCAAAATTTTGACATTGGACTTCAAAATATCACAAGAGAAAGGCTCAGATCTGTTCCGTTTTCCACCCATGATCACAGACACTACAAACCCTAGAAGCTTGAGAAACTTGTAGAAAATGAGAATAAACCTCAAGAATAAGGCAATAGAACAACCCACAATCCATGTGGAAATGATAAGGTGACATAAGGTAATAATGATTCTTGAAGGCTACCCCTTATGGATGATTTTCAAATCAACAAAAAGCAAGGCCAAATCAAAATTGGAGTCACACCACAAAGTAATCCACCACATGAACAAACTCATGTGGAAAAATGTAATGATGAAATTAACCCCCTCCATATCATTTTTTAAAATCATTATTAAGAAAAACAAGAGCATCAATGGGAAGAGGATCATCCCCTTCCCATATCCTATGTTTGCTTACCCCAATGTTAGCAAAAACATCAGTTAAATCATTACCCTCTCTAAATATATGTGAGATATAACATTCATCAAAGGATTTCAAAATGTCCACCACATCTAAGATGGGAGATTCAATAGTCCATCACGAGGGTGTGGTTTACTTCACATAATTAATAACATTTAGTGAATCCCCCTCTAACCAAACCTTCCTGAATCCTTTAGATTAAGCAATCTTCAACCCATGATAGATTTTAATATTATATTATTGTTATTATTTTTATTCTACAATAATATTTATATTATTTTATTGTTATTATTTTATTATTAATATTAATATTATAATATTTTAATTACTAACATATTATTAGTCTTTTATTATTATAATTAATTTGATTTTTTGTTTTATATTAAATTATTATTAATGGCTATTTTTAAAATAAATTATATATTTAATAAATACTATATTACTAATTTTTGTATATTAAGTAAATTTTATTAATAAAATAAATATAATATATAAAAATATAGAGACATTGAATCTATTATATATATATATATATATATATATATATATTATATTTGTGTTGTGGTAATTGTTCCCATATATTAACATATATTCTTATGTTATATAGTTTGTTAGTTATATTATATAATATACTTTGTAATAAATTTTAATTGTTTATATTGTATAATTTATATTATATTTAAATTTATTTATGTGTTTATTTTATGATTGGGTATTATTATATCAAATTTATATTTTTTATAGTATTATTATGATTATTATTATATTGTAATATATTATTATGTTTTTTATAATATTATTATTTGTATAATTTTATTATATTAGATTTATGTTTCTATATACATGTTTAAAAAAATAAAAATCTAAATAAAATTGCCTCTTTCCTACAATCCTAAATCAGTGTGTAATGTTGTCCTTAGAATTTGTATTAATTTTTATAGTATTATTATCATTATTAAATTATATTATAATATTATGTTTCTATAATATTATTATTTGTATTGTTTTATTATAATATTTTTAATAAAACTAAAATGGAGCAAAATTCATTCCAAAAAATGTTAAAATAATATTCACCTTCATTTTTCCTAAAAATTCACTAATAACACCTCAAAGTTTTTAGTCAAGAAATAAGTTTTAAATTTCATAAAGTTAAATAATTTACATGTTCACTTTAGAAAAAAAATAAAATTTGAAGAAAATATTTTTTTAATTATTTAATTGTTTCAAAACTAATTAACTAATTTTCAAAACTCATTATAATAGTTTTACTTCAAAATAACTATTAATAAAATATATCTATTATAATAAATAAAAATAATTATTTAATATTTTTTTTATAATTATATTTAAGATCTCTTGCGGATATTGGCATGGTGTGATGGTTTATAGGTGGCATTGTTGTTCTTGCCATCATGGTTCAAACTCCATTGGGGTGGTATTGTTGAATGGTTATATCCAGTTCATAGCTCCGGACAAAAGCGTTTACCCCTTGAATAAATATATTTAAGATCTCTCACTAATTTAATTGACAAATTAATTGATATAATAATATATTATATCAGTTAAAACATTAAAAAACAAAATCTATTACTTAGCAATATTTGTAAACGTGTACTAAACTTGCATTACTAATAAAGATGCATTACTGCGAAAATTCGATTTTTAATTTTGTACAAGTCAAGAGTAAATTTAAATGTCCAACTGCTTGTAGCAAAAGATTACAACTTTATTGAGCTTAATCAACAGTAAAAGTACCATTTTTAAAATACAATCTTGTCCTTCTAGACTTGATCAGTTAAGATTATGTTGCTGGATCGTATCTCACCAGGACGTTTGATCAGTCAAAATCATGTTTCTGTCTACTGTATCTCACCAGAATGTTTGATGTAGAGGAGCTTTGTCAGTGCTGTACGTTTTGGACTGGTCAATACATTGTACCTACAATCAGTGACAGTTTTAGGCTTTTACACCATGGTTTGAACAGTTTCTTCAAGCACCCTTAGAAGCATGCCTTTTACTGTATCACTTACACAAATATGTTAAGATAACAGGACAAAAACCCAAATTAGTGGTCACGGTGGAGGACTTGGAACCTATATATGGGATCGCAGGTTAACCTTGTAAATATGAATGCCTTTCTTTGGAGATTGCTAAAATATGAAAATGGTCTCTGTTTTGTTTGTAACACTATTGGGTATGTGTTTGTTCTTTCAAGCCAACGCGACCTACAATGGACTCGGCCGGAAGCCTCCAATGGGGTATCTTTCTTCGCTGTCTGTACTTGGGAAAATAAATCATGTGAATGCAGAAACTGTTGTTTTCTTTATTAACTAATTGAGAGGGAAAACTAACATAAGGTATGAAATCATTGATCTGAAATGTGCTCTGTCTCTTATAAGCATCCAATGGGCTGATCTTGTCTGTATAGATGATGGCAAGTCCTTGGAAGTGCCATCCACCCTGCATATCATCATTAAGGGGATGAGCAGGAGCTCAGAGGATGGTGGTGTGTCTGCAAATAGTTAAAAGACTAGTTAGCTTTTAGGGAGAGTGGGAAAAATGAAACAATTTGCCCATGAATATGCGCTAATGCAATTGTTGTGACTATTTTTGTATGCAGATGGAATGGCCGTGGTTATTTCTATTGCAGTGGCATTAGTGAAAACGGTATTCGCGGAGCAGGTGATTCTTCAATTTTTGTTTGTCGTGACCTCATTTTTGTATGGTGTAATGCTTTTAGGATGGTTAATAACAATAACAATAGGGCTCCAGATTGCATAGTTTGCCATAAACTTGATCGTCTGTGACAGCTTAATGTAGCCCTTTGTTGATAGAAACAGTTCTAGATTCATCATTTTTTTGCCCTTTAACGAGCCAATACAATTGTTCTTAAATTTAAGGTTACTAGAAAATAGCAGGCTTGTTAGTTGGAAGCGTAGTTTCATCTTTGTTGAAATCCATTAATTTTATGTAGCGAAACTTTGATCTAAATCATTAACATTGGTCCATTGTAAATGTGCATATTACAGCTGATGCACTGATTTCCACTGGATTGTCCAAGTTAGGATATGAATATGTAAATATAGGTAAGTTAATTTCCCCTTTTTCTCTTGATGTGTTTGGAAACCATTAATTGCATGTAATAAGTCATGTTTTATTCTAACGTTAAAATGTTTTTGTCAAAAACTACCAGATGACTGTTGGGGTGAGAAACAACGAGATGCTCAGGTATTGCCATAAATAAGTAAATCAATAAAATAAGTTCAGTATCAAGTCATTACGTTTGCTTTAGATTATATGAATCTTGAGACTTGATAAAGAGAACTCAGAATTGTCTCCATTGCTAGCTTTAACTGATGAGAGCTCTTCTTGTTGCTTATGTACATTTTCCTGACTATTCTTATTATAGTACAGTAATATTAGTCTTTATAATTACCTAATGAAAGCTAAATAACTGAGAACCTTCTTGTTTATTGGCAGGGTAATCTTATTGCTAGAGCAAAAAGATTTCCCTCTGGCATTAAGGCTTTGGCAGACTATGTTCATTCTAAGGGACTCAAACTCGGAATATATGCTGATGCAGGGTGAGCATATTATGCTAGAATCAACCAAAACCCTTATATTTTTAGACAGGGTACAGCATATATACCAAAATCCTGATAACTAGTTTTAATTTTAATTGGTTTCTTTTGCCAGATCACAAACATGTTCCACAAGGACGACAGGTTCCATTGGACATGAAGAACAGGATGCCAACACATTTGCTTCATGGGTAACTAGCTCTTAATAACATTTTTTCATCTGTTGACCCAATTGAGCTCCACTACAGATTGGTTTCTCATGTCATTGAAATAAAATGCAGAGATCTTAGAATAACAACTTTAGATATTGTTATACTTCTTAAAATAATATTTAGACGTTGTAAAAAATTTCTTATTAGTAAATTAATTTTCATTGTACATCCTTAGAGAGAGATTCAATGCAACATAATGAGGAAACAGATTGGTCTTTTATCATATTATTTTTGGAATAATAAAGAATAACTGGTGTCTGATAAATGAACAGGGAGTAGACTACTTGACATATATGAGCTGCTATATTCCTGAGTTCAGTCCTCGTGCGAGGTACATAACATTCATACCATATTATTTCTATCAACGGGCTTTTGAAATGTAGATTTAAAAATTGATTTAACATAAAGTATTAAATTTGTATTGAAATAAATAGGTACCAGAAAATGAGTGAAGCTCTCCTAAAGACAGGACGTCCTATATTCTTTGCCACTGGTCTTTGGTAATAAGAGTTTTCAAGCACTAATCTCTGTATTCAACAAAAAATCAAAGACACTCACTAGTTTTTTAACTGAAAATGATAGCTAACTCTTTCTGTGCTGATGTACAGGTACAACCTAACAGATTATATTGATTCAGGACCTAAGATTGCCAACAGCTGGTTGAGTGGTGAAATTCCAGTTCAATATATCGAGTAATACACTAACACACTCATGCAGCACATTATTTGCAGAAGGATGGAGTTTAGAAAAACATAAAATATTTTTTTCATTTCTTGCAGCATGTTTGATGTTGCTGACCAGAACAATGAGCTTGCTGCTTATGCAGGTCCTGACCGTGGATGGAATGGTAACATTAGTTGCTCCATTAGTCCATTGAGATGATATTACTGTTGATTTCCATTGTGATATCCATCCTCCATAACAAATAATTTTGTGCTTGTATTATCCAAACCAGATGCTGATGTATTGCAGATTGGAAAGATGGGCCCCAGTTGGACAATTGAGGAGTACAGATCACAATTCAGCATATGGGCCTTAATGAAGGTAACAAATATAGGCCTCTGCTTAAGGTATAGCTGAAGAGGGTTCCTTGGTAAATATAGAAATTGGTAGTTTGGTTAAGGATCGGTACCCATAACCCACATGCAATGGTGCAAAACTTGGTGTCTCCAGGCCACACGAACATTTTTACATCCGTATAAGTACCAGACTATTGAAAGGAGACACCTTAACATAGACCTTTATATTATCTTGTGCTTAAGGGTTCATATCCATATCTCTTGCAGGCACCCTTGGTGATTACCACTGACTTAAGGAATGCAAGTAAGGAAACTCTTGAGATCCTGGGAAACAAAGAGGTTATTGATGTCAATCAAGGTGAGTTGTACCTATCAATTCAATTTAAATATTTTGGTATACAAATTTGTAGATGGGCTTCAATCTTAATCCTCATCTGCAATCCTTTTTGTATGGGCACAGATTCATTAGGAGTTCAGGGGAAGAAAGTGAGCAAGCAAGGAGACCTTGAGGTATAAGATTTCTTTGTGGGTTAGTGGATTTACAGAGAGAAGACTTTATTCATCGTTCGAAATTAAATTGCATCTTTTTTCCTTAAAAACAACTCAGATTTTGTATGTATAATCTGTGTAAATTTGATCATTTGCAGGTGTGGGCAGGGCCTTTGTCCAACAAAAGAGTGACTGTAGCGTTGTGGAACAGAAGCAATTCTTCAGCTTCTATCACTGCCAAATGGAAAGACATTGGCCTTTCATCAAAAACTGTTGTTCAAGCTAGAGATTTGTGGGCTGTAGGACTACGATAACTCTCCTTGTTCTGTTTTTTTGTAAAATATTATCTACCTGATCTAGATAGCACTAGCAGCATATTTTAGGCTTCTCTTGACTAATTATAATGGGTTTTCCTAATTTGATTGCAATTTTGTGTCTATTTTGATATTGAGTTTTATGAATTTGACTGCAATTATTTGTCCATTGTGATATTGCAGCATTCATACCTTCCAACAAGTTTGAAAGGAAGTCTCACCGCAAGCGTTGGTTCACACGTTGTGAAAATGTACATTTTGACACCAATCTCTGCTTAAATTTGAGACACAAGTTTGAAGCTGAATAGGCAAATGTTGTTTTACTTTGGTATTTCATGTTTTCCAGCTCTGCTATACATCCAGATATAGAAGTTGAATAAAATATGAAGTTTGGAATAATTCGATTACCGTTATTTACAATCAATTAGAAGCAAGCGGGTTTTCATTTCTGACCATTCATTCAACGAAGTGTAATTAGGCAGCATCTTTTCAGCATACAGGATGTTAATTTCACCTTAATTTTAATTAATTCAAATTTGAACTTTAGCAAGTTTTCAAATTATATTTAATTAAAATTTATGGTTAAATTTGCATTATTATCCTCCACAGAGGATATGATATAATTATATGATTTTTTAAAGTTAAAAATGTCTTAAATGAATACATAAGTTGATTAAGTATATTTAATATTTTAGATATACAAGTTTTGTGAGACAAACATAGATATATATGTTAAAATGAAAATAAAGATAGATAAAGTTTGTATATATATCTACCTAACATGAAAGATAAAGATAAGAGGGTTGTCTGTTTTTTAATGTGAATTTTGGTTGATGATCTATTATGATAAAAGATTGTAAACACAAAATTGGAACTAGATTATTCATCAAAGAATCGAAATGTCAAATTAATTGTGACAAATATCTTACCTAGAAGCATGATCTCATCCTAATTTCTACAATCCTTTTTTTGAGAAAAACTAAATCTTTAGTACTTGTTGTATGTCCTAGATTTGGACTGACAATAAAAAATCAGAACAAATCGAAGATCCTTATTGCAAACTTAATAATACTTTACATAGAGCAAACAAATAATGCAAATATAATAAAAAATTGAAGCAAAGTGCTACCAAATGCAAACATTGGATGTGTTGGATATGCTCTTAGACACTTAGACACTTGATGTAGAGATGTTGGTTGCTCCTCAAATCAGCGACATGCACCTACCAACTGATCATTTATTTATGATTTGATAACTGTGGATGATTTACAGAATTTTGATTAAGCATTTATTTATGATTTGATAACAGGGGATGATTTATAGAATTTTGATTAAGCATATAAACGATGAGGATATAATCTTGATTGGATGGTTGAGATTGATTGAGATGAGTAGAAAATTTCAATTGACTAAAAATATTTTGTGCATTTGATTAAAAATAGAAAAAAATATGAAATTATGATAAAATATGAGTAAACAATTATATTTTTTTATTATTCAGAGTGAAGACTGAGGAGACAACTTTCAGTGAAGGAGCATGTTGTAAGGAAACTAAGGGAGATGTCTGTGCCATTAAGAGGGCATGGATACCCTCCTGTCAAAAAAAAAAACAGATTGTGGATAGGCGTATACTACAGTCATTAATACCCCCCAAAATGACTTAGTAAAACTTGGTTAGGTGATTTAAATTGGAAATAACAGGAGGAATGGTGAGGGGCATGGAAAGGGATGGCCCTGCCAAATAAGGTGTGGCATTCTACCCATTACGGCCAGATATGCATGAAATGGATTTGTTAAAAGGCTCTAGAACATTCAAGAAAATGAAAATTCCCAGGTGTAAAAGCCACATTTTACATAGCCAGCATTATCCTTGCTTGCGCCACGAGGAAAGTCTTGATTAGGCCATGAACATCCATCAAATGGGCAGGTGTAAAAGCCACATTTCACAACCATAGCCAACATTATTCTTGCTTACGCCATGAGGAAAGTCTTGATTAGGCTATGAACATCCATCAAATTCAAGGAATAAGGAAATGTGTAGGAGAAAACACAGAGGGAAGGTGTGAACAATTGAGATGACTTGTAGAGGCGTTTTGGCAAAGAAAGAGAAAACATCGTGCAAGAAGGAAGGGCGTTTGAAGCTAACGCATGGATTTTAACAAAGGATATAAGTGGAATCAACTTGAATAACCAAGTATGTGAAGTTTGGTGTGAAGTGTGGAGGCAACAGAGATCACAAAAAAGACAGAGATCACATTGTTAGTATACCAACCCTTATAAACAAAAAAGATAAACTCAACAGTCCCAGAACTAGTCCGCCCAACACCTCCAATACCAGCATGACTCGGATTCCCACGAGAGGAGCCATCCATGTTGATTTTCAACACCCCCTGAAGAGGACACCAGCGCCCCTCCCTACTTATCTTACGAAGGGGATGATGACATCTATACAACAAATTTTTCCTATTGAATTCTAATAGATAGTAAGCGACATGTTTAATGAACAGAAATTCAATTGTAAAATTTGGGTTGTGGAAAAGTTAAAATGGATTTTGCTACTATGTTTATCAGGTAGTCATCGATTCAATTTATCCTTTTGTATGTTTTGTGATGTTATCTTTCAAACTAAATGTGGAGTCTTCACTAAATTATTTTATCAATGGAAAAATGCTATCTTGAAGGTTGGCTTAAATTGCATATTAGATCATATTAAAATAAATATCAAAAGAGTGGGTGTAAACATCATGGGTAATTGCTTGTTAATAGATTATTAAAAAGATATATTCTAATATTTATTTGTGATATGTTTGTTATTAATAATCAAAGATTTAAGTTGATATAGGACGAGTTATCATTTTGTTTACAAAGAATGATTATGATTCTTTATTATTGTTTAATCTTCAAATTAGATGGTATCCTTTGATGGTCCACCAAGTATGAGAGATTGGGAACATTTATTGTAGTTGTTAAGAATTCTTAATTCAAGGTGATTCATGCTTATGTGGAAAAGTTGAATAATCAATATATTAAGTAGTATATCTTCTAATTCTTAGTTACGATTCACCTTTATTATCAAGTGCAAGAACGATGCAAATTTCAGTAACGTTGTTTATATACATCTATATATTATATATATTAAAATAGAAAAATTGTGAACCCTAGGTCTAATGTGTAAACCTATGATCTTCAAGATTTTTGGTTGTTGTGTGTTTTTCTATTGTTTCATTAAGATGGAGATCAACAAGGTGAGTAGATTGACTTTCAACCATGAAGGTGAGCCAATTAGACTTGAATCTCCATCCTATTGAGTCTTGGAATGATTTAGAATTATTTTTCTATGATTAACTTAATTAGACTATGTAGTCTAATATGTAAAATATAATAATCCAATAATTAATAGACTGCGATAGTAACTTGCAAGAAAATCTAGGAAGTGCAGAGGACTGTGTACCTATTCTGAAAAGTTGGTTTTGATGACTGTAGGGGGACATGGTCTCCCTAAGGCATATGGGTCATTGTACACCTTTTCAACTCTGTTTTTGAGGTCCTCAAATGACATATATGAGCTTCTAATTCCAGGTTGTAGAGTTGTCAGAACACTGTCATATGATTCTATGAGTTTCCATGAGTTGAAAAGATGTAGGGCTTCAATTGCAACAATGAAATTTTTTTCTTCAAGTTTCTTTAAATCCTCTCCAATCCCGAGATCTGCACATTACCAAAGAGAAGAGATGTTGGGCCATTTAAGGGCTTTCCATAATCCTGTGTTAGAGTTTCCACTTGCATAATGACAATGTCAATAATAAAATGATAATGGATAGGAAGGAATGATGAAATCACAAAGTGTTGCTACTCACCACCCTTCAATGGTTTCCTTGAATGATTGAAGTCATACACATCATTTGAAAGTCTTATATGTTTCTTGCTTGATTTTCTTGAATGCTTTGGAGACCTACAAAAGTGTTAGCCTTCAAAAAACATTGATAACATGAACACACATAAACCCACATAGGATTTGACATGATGTTGGATCTTGAATTACTGCAGTAGATCTTTGAAAATGTTGCTCTTGACTTGCTCAATAAGGCTCTTAACAATATTAATTACTCATAAATTCTCCTCAATGCTTGTTTTTCTATTTCAAATGATGCAATAACTAGGTATCTATTGGCATTTATTCAATTTCCTACAAATTAAATCCTAATAGTTGACATTTGCAATTCAAATTTTGAATGCTAAAATGTTGACACAGACATATCTAAAATTGGTCCTCAGCAAAACAGCCCGAGACCGTATGCGCTAAGGCGAATGGGTCCTAACCCTATTTTCTAGGACATTAAGTGTTGAGGGAAAAATATTAATTAAATGCATTTGTTCAATGCTTGCAATTTATTGGAAAGTGGTACAAATTGGCTATAGAATGCATAATTTAGGAAATTAGGCACCCAATTAGACTCAATAATTTAGTTGGTGCAAAACCTAGTTTGAAATTGTTAATGGTGAAACTTTTTGACACTACATATAGCCTCCACTTTAGTGAGAGTATGAACTTACACTCAGACTGACACTGAAGTAGAAAATCAATGTTAAAAAGGGTTTGATTTTCCAAATGTTGAAGAGATGGGATGAAAATGAATCTAGAGGGGTGATCAACCCCCCAAGATCTAAGATACCATGACACCACAGGTATTCATGACTCACACAATAGAAAATTCTGATATTTTCTAGGTGAATCACAAATAGGAAGGCAACATGTGCAAGTGAAGTTCGATATTCACTAGGTGAGCCACCAAGACAAGGTAGTAAAATGAGAAAAATAGTAGGTCTAGTGAAGTCCACTATTCCCTAGGTGTACACCCATGTCAACCATGTAACAAGAGTAATACTCCTCGATAACTCTGATAAGGTGCTATAAAATGATTAAAATGATATGCTAATGCATCACCCAGTTCAATGTGTGTGAACAAAGTGAAGCAAAAATGCTAATGTCAATGTCAACACATCACTAAGTCTAACACATGTGAACAAAGTGAAGCAAATAATGCCAATGTTGCCCTGACCTTAAAGAAATTGTAAAACATGTTGTGAGCAATTAGTTTAAGGTAGAAAAATGAAAAATGTCATGAGATAAAATATCACAAGAGCTTATTTGGAAAGCCCTATGCCAATGATATGTTTTCAAATGAAGCTACATCATGATAAGGTGTTGCCCCTAGATGCAATGCAAAAATCAACACAGAATATGAACACATAAGGGATCCATAGATTCAAGACCAGTATACATCTTTACTACAATGATGTAATAGAGCTCAGAACTGACACCATTCCCAAAATACTTGTGGAACAATGAACACAATGGAGGAATGACACATGTAGAGAGAAGGAAAACAAAATTTTGGTTCAATATGGAAGAGATCTAAGTGTCTAAATGCCTTGCATCATCCCCAAGAAAGGGAAATAAAAGACAAAAAACAAAAGAAAAAGTTTATGACATATCTAGAAGAATGAAGATACAAATAGAAGAATTTCATGATAGGTTTTTTTCCTTTGTATCCTTGCGGCAATAGAGAAATAAGGTTCATCCAAATAAAACTCACAAACACAAAAGAATGCCAAGCAACACAACATGAGAAATCACATCACATGCAATAAAACATATAAAGAACACATTAAACAAATATAAAGGAGCACTGCTTATTACTAGAAGTTTTGTTTTTTGTATTGTTGTTTCCATTACTGGTGTTTCTTTGCTCTGACTCTTGTGGGTTTCGCTATGGGAGGGGATTTGGTCTAGGATGAGCCTACTAACTATGATGGTTGGAAGCAATATAAGGAGGTCTAGGCTATTCTTGAAAGAGGCAATCTAGCCTCGTATGTGGAGGGAATGCAAGGTGTTAACCCCAATTTTTTTTTGAAATTCACCAATTCCTAGGTGGACGGGACTATTATTGTTGGGGGGGTTTCTTTTATGGTGACCCTTGAGCTTATTGTGGAGGTCACAAGGCTTTCTTTAGAAGGGATTTGCATTCCACGCAAGTCAAAAAGCCACTACTAGGAGGATATGAAACTGTGAGAGGTAAAATCTACATTGAACAAAGATTGACAGATATGAGTTAAATCAGTCAACATTGAACAAATGAGATAATAACTCTCCCCATGAAATTATTGAGAAAATGTAAAGGAAACAATAACATCATCAACCTAACATGAAATTATAAGCAAGATAAGCATGAAATCTATTCCTAAACTACTCAAACATTATCTCATAGGGGGATTGGTGCTACTTTGATGTGGAAAGTAGCACTTTCCCAACCCCTTTAGATAAGCTAATGATGAAACTGCTTTGAAGATGATATGGATTCAAATGAAAATGATGTATTTGTGCATAAGATTGTGGATTTGTGGAGATGATGATCAAGATGAAATGCTAACTTGGATGAATTATGGAGAAAGATACAAAGATTTGTGGAGATAGATACTAAGATTGTGGAGGAGTAATTCAATAGAGAAGCTCTCTATTTATAGAATAGAATGATAAAAGAATGCCAAACATGGAGGATGTGGGACTAAAAACCAACCAATAGGAAGGAACCACTTGTCACCATGTGAGTGGATGGAGGATGTGCAAGTTTTGGTCAATGTGCCAATAAATGACATTAGTTGGCCTTTTCAAATTCAAACTTGGCTTGTTGGAGGGAGAAAAAGGGACTTAAATGCCAAGTGGGGGACATGTAAGAGGGGAGTTAATGCTATGTTGGAAGGGACAAGCCATCTTTGACTTTGAATTCAAACTTGAGGGAATATTCCCCTTTTATGCCATGTTGATGATAAATGATGAATTTATAAATCAATTAAATTGATTTATGTGCACAAGTTGCAAAATCTAGAGAAAAGAGGATTAGGATTAGCATTAATCATAGTTTGATTAATTTAAGATGGTGATTAGGTGATTTTGACTTTTGACTTAAATACTTGGATTTATTTAAAAGAAAAGGGAGGAAATTGATGCACTATTTAATTAAATACATTTGATTTAATTAAATGAAGAAACTTTAGGAGATAATTAAATAAAGTGATTTATTTAATTAAAAGATAACCTTAGGAAATCAATCAAATAAACATGATTTATTTAATTGATGGGTGAATATGATTTAATTAAATATGCATGATGTTAATTTCACGTGTCTACATTTTCCCCCTCTTTGAAGCAATGTACTTGTTGTGTTGGTTCAAAGAATAAACTTGCCGTGATCACAATTCAAAAAAAAAATTGATCCTTTCGGATGCCCCAGTGGAAAGAAGTGTACTAGTACATTGCCCCCTTGAGAGATCGAGCGAAAAGATTCAATTTGAGGCCTGATCTCATGATAAAGATGTTCAAGATGGACTTACAGATGGTTATGATGATGATGCAAATGAAATGGTTTTAAGATGTTGAGAATAACAAATATATATTATCCTAAACATCTTAAATGATGATGCAATGCATGTGAGAAGGATGACATGGATGATGTGATGATGCCTATATGATTATGCAATGGATGTGGTTATGGTTTATGAGATGCTTAGACTAATAGATCTATATTATGATGATGATGTAAATGAAGTGAACTAAGATGCTGAGAATAACAAATATATATTATCCTAAACATCTTAAATGATGATGCAATGCATGTGAGATGGATGATGTGATATGCTATGATTATGAGATGTATGTATGCTAATGGTTCGAGATGTTACTGGCAACGACGCCATTTTGTGGATGCAAGATGGATGCATTGGTGATGTTATGTTAGCACAGAGAGAAGAAAGAAGAAATGAGATGATGACAAGAGGATCCAAAAAGTCCATGATCTGACGAGACTTTATTAGAGATGATGATGATGATATATGATGCTTTGCTTATCAAGGATTGGGATTTAAAAAGGGCCTACTTACCTTATGTTTGATAACATATGTAGGTATGATGCATCAAGGTATAAAGAACCAAGATGGCATTGTACATAGTGTGATGGACTTTGACTCGAGAAATAGATAGGAGTATCCTTGTTCACACCTGAAATACAAAAATCTTGCTAGGATGCACTTCAGAAGGTTCAAACATCTCAGACCAAAACACAAAAAGGAATAACCTATCAATGCAATAGTCAACAACTTGCCCAAAACACCTTCCATACACACCTAAGAAAACAAGTATTCGCCAAGGTTATTTTACAAGAACATCCAACAAGCACAACAGAAAAAAGATAATGATCAATGCCCCATTCCTTTCTCTCTAAATCATTTTGATTAGACATCATCGAGAGGTCACTGGAATGAGCAAAAAAGATAAATCAAAAGAAAAGATCAAGTAAACAAACAAGTCATTGTTCTTCATACCTCCAGCCAAAGGGATGTGTTTTGATAGGATAAGAATCGAAAGTGATATCCAAAATGATGCCCATTATTAGAATGATATATCCTAGGACATGCATTGTATAGGATGTTGATGTTTTGATAAGTTGTTTGATAAGCTGTTGATATGAAGTTGGTTGACGTGTTTGAAAATGATCAAGAGTATGATTTTGCATTTAAAGGTTTGTTGTTTCGATTTTGATTTTACTATTGAAGCTTGCTTTTGTTGATTGTTGTGGTTGTTTCTGTTTGTGTTGCCAAAGGATGAAGGTGACGGTGATTTATTATGGATGATTGATTATTGTGGGTGATATCGAGATGAGGATGGATGGATTTTTTTCAAATATTTGGATGTTTTTGATGTTTTGAAATGTTTTGAGGCTATTTTTTGGTATTTTTGAGCCTTTTCAAATGTTTTTGGGTTTTATAGGATTTTACAAATGTTTTTGGTTTTTGTGTCTCAGGGGCTCATCAAAGATTAGCCTTGCCTATGTTTAAGCTCAGAGACGACGTAGTTCGTATTTTCATGTTTTTGATGTGTTCTGACTTTTTGATCTGTTTTGGTATTTTGATATATTTTTGAATGTTTTTGGACTTTTCGCATGATTTTGACGTTTTGGAAAAGGATATGTGTGATGATATCAGTGCTCTATTTTGTGATTTTATAGCAAACCAAGCTAAGGTTGATTGATCAGATTGATGGATTGATGATGATAACATTGTTGAGGATACACAACAATGCAAGGATTGATGATGATAACATTGTTGAGGATACACAACAATGCAAGGATTAATTGACAACATTGTTGAGGATAGAAAACAATGCAAGGATTTGATTGATAACATTGTTGAGGATACACAACAATGCAATGATTGATGATGATAACATTGTTGAGGATGCACAACAATGAAAGGATAGTGTTTAAGCAACACAAGGATTGGGAAGGATCTCCCGAGATGATGATGGATTGATTGGATTCGATTGATCAGGATTTTGAAGCTTGGTTATGAACAAAAGATGTTTTTGGATGATTTGATATGATGTTTGAAATACAACTTACATGTGACTGATAGTGATTGTTTGGATTGATGTTTGATGAAAGATAAAGCTTGATAAGGAATGTGTTCTCGTCAAAATATGCCATGGGCTATTGATTTGGATTCTTACTCACAAGTGGTTTGACCAGTTTGATTTCACGTTTTCCAATGTTCGGATCACCATATAAGTTGGAGGATATATATCAAGATTTATTCCAGAAGTAAGATGTAAATATCTACTCCCAGTGTCTAGCAATGTATGGAATGCCATGGATGGATGCTCAGATAGGTGTATGGATGAATGGATATGGATAGCATGAAAAGTATGCCAAGGATTATCTTGTATTAAGATAAGGTGTTCAAACAAAGGATGCTCATTTGGATAGTGCCTCAAGGCTTAGATAATGTTGGATAGGATAGGATCAATGAAAATGACCCATGTCAAGATGTTTACCATAAGTAAGTGTAAAGTGTACACCAAAATTTCATCAAGATCAAGATAACTTGGAATATGGATGCAAATGGATGAAAATGGATTGGATTAATGGTTCATGGATCGACGAATTTATCATGGATGTGATAAGATGCTTTCTCCTGAAGTGGCGCATGCAGATACTCGATTCTACACATGATGCCTGTTTGCCATGTTTTCATCATGGTACTTGCCCAAAGTGCCACTGTAGTTGTTTTCACTGGAGGATGATTTTTTTCTTTACTATTTTCATGATTTTTTGATTTTTTTGATATTTTTTTTGAATTTTCACATTTTTTATTATCATTTTTGGTTTTCTGAAAGATTTTAAGCTCATGTTGACCCACCTTGTGGTGTTGATGTAGACACTTCTGTCATAATGCACCATCGATATCTTGCCTGAAGAAGTTGTTTTTCCAAGATACGTGCACTTGAATACAACTTTTGAGATTCCCGATCTACTACGTTGATACCGGAGTTGACTTTGTCTTTGTGCGCACATCATGATAGAGTGCCTTTTGAATCCTTATGATGAAGGGTTGTTGCCAACACATGGTCAATGTGAGAATTGGATATTATGCATGGAGGTGTGGATGGAGTGTGCTTAGGGATAAGAGATGGATTGGTTGATAGTTTGGAACCTTTGACTCTCCAAACTTGGGAAAATGAGCAATGCTGGGTGGATATGAAAGTTTGCATGGAATTAGGACCAACTGCTTGATATACTTTGTACATTGCTTGAAAAGCCCGCTTTTGCTTTTGTAGACATGCTTGATGGATACTTTTCCCTTTTTTATTTTTCCCCATAGTTTCTTTGACTAATGGAGTTTGATAGGGGTAATATTTTTTTGTATGTTTTGGTATCCATGTGTATTTTATTTTTCTGTTCTTGCTTTGATTCAAATATTTCTTTTGATGTTGGTCCCAATTCATGGATGTAGTGATCGGTGGATGAAGATTCATGATGTGGTTGGTTGTAGTATTAGCATTGGTTTCATCATAAGGATTCTTTGTGCTCCCTATGTTGGTGTTTGCTTGAGATGAAGTTGCCCCCAGTATTGTGGAAATATTGTCTTCATGCTTTGATTCTACCTATTCTAAGAGCTCTTGTTTAGAATGCATTCTCTGATAAATGACCACCACAAATGAGGTTATTGGAATTTGCTACTCTGCTGACTTTGGAATATCGTGTTCTATCTGACCTATTACTTTGAGTGGATAATGTTGGATATCTTCATGCATGATGTCCTTAGTCTGAATTTGGGATATCTCTAGAATCCTGATGTTGACAACTCGGTTGACTGTAGGAATCAATAACCTATTCTTTTTGTTTAATAATGTCAGGAGTAAAGGAGTCATGTTCTGAATGAAGATTATTTACGTGTCCATCCAAAGAAAGCATCTCTTTGGTAGATGGAGGAGTATGTGTTGTATGGATATGACCATTATCTATGACATCTTGTATAGATAGGAATAATTATAGTATCTTGGAGATACGAATTCTTGATCTTGAATAATTTTAGAATTGCTTTTGACATGCTTTGGATTAAGTTCTTGACATGGGTCAGCTTCAAAGGATCCTTGGATATCTTTATTAGGAATGGGAAGTGGCTCAATATCCTCTAGATCATTAAGTGGACTTGGATCAACTGTTGAGTTGAAGATTCCTTCAATATCTAAAAACATGAGGTCAAAGGATATGTCTTGGAAAGGACCATTGCTAGACTTTGGTGAAATATTTTGATCATGCTTTTGGATAAATTCTTGAGATATCTCCTCTAACTCATAAGATGATGTAGAAACATTTTCAATATGATAATTGGTCGATGGATTGTAGATTATGTCAATGGGATCAAATAATTCCAACACTCCTTGAAATAGATCACTAAAAAGTGGCTCTTGATGTATGGTGAGTTGATCATTGGATGGGGTAGAAACATCTTCAAGGTGCTCATTGATGGATCGGTCTTGATCATTTTTTTCAACAACTGTGACAAAGAGATTGTCAATGTCTTCAACCATAGGGTCAAGTGATGTTGGCATTTCTTGAATTGGATCATTGTTGGGTATTGTTTGTGGATTTTGATCATGATTTAAAAGTGACTCTTGATGTATGTTGATGGATAGATCTTGATCATTTTCCCCAATAGTGATTATCTTTTGATCAATAAGGTCTTGGATGAGATTTTTGAGTCGAATACAATATGATGTTGCGTATCCCTTTGTTTTGTGGAAGCCACAAAAGTGCTTCTTGTTATACCCTAGTGGTTTAACTAAGGGTTCTTGATAATCCTCATAAATAGGGAGTTTAATGAGATTTTCTTGCACCAACTGTTGCATGATCAATTCAATGGGTCCCCCAAGTGGTGTGTATTTCTGTTTGTTACCTTGTGGTGATTGATTTTGGAGACATGGTGATTGGGTTTGTTTTTGATGTCATTGATCTTGGTATCCAACTTCTTGACATTGGAGATATTGTTCTTGACATGGTTGTGACCACAACTTACTATTTTGATGACATGGTTCAATCAATGGTAGAGTACATTGATTTTGGAGTAAAAATATCTCTTGTTTGAAGGCTTCAGTTAGTTTTTCAAGTATAACAATTTGGTCTAGCAAAACTTGGTCTTGATTTTGATCTTTCCATAGTTTCTTTG
Source organism: Sequoia sempervirens (assembly GCA_007258455.2). Lineage (NCBI taxonomy): Eukaryota > Viridiplantae > Streptophyta > Pinopsida > Cupressales > Cupressaceae > Sequoia > Sequoia sempervirens. The sequence continues at coordinate 182,734 of VDFB02086177.1, read as the reverse complement.
ATTTGTTCTCTTTTTCAAAAACTTGTGAACCTTTTTTCACCTTGGGGAGTACATCTTTCCTTTTACTTTGTACTCTTGGCTTTAAAAAGTTTTCCCTACAATGTTTAGCTATATGACCAATATTATAGCATATAGCATTCGTATCTACCAAAGGAGAAAATGAATTTCTACTTACAATTTTTTTTCTCCTTGTAGGTACATTTCTACACCCTCTAGCCCTATGATTGAACTAATTATAGTTGTAGCAATAACCTTAAAAATATGAAACATACTTTTTCATAGTATTTCTTGTTGTAGGATGAGGAGGTCTTCTTGACTTTTGCTTCTTTATGTCTCCCACCCTTGTGAAACCATTTGCATCAACTAATTTTTTTTTTTGATTATTCTTCAAGTTCTCAATGATGGGCTTATTAACCTTCTTATCTATCACATGCATCTTTTCTCCAACATCTCTCTTCAACTCAACAATATCTTTATCTGATTTTGCATTTTTAGATAATTTCCCTTCTACTTTGAATTTATCATATAAATTTGCAGATTTGTTGATAATAGAACTTGTACCTTTCTCAAATCCCAAAATAGACTTTTCTTTTGCTGGCCTTTGTAATTTTATTAACCCATCAAGTACTCAAATCCTCCTTTCAACTTCAAAAATTTGTCAATTTGTTCTTTATCCTTTTCTAAATCTTTTCTCAGAGAAACTACTCTAGCTTCCATCTTTATGCATTCATCAGATTAAGATTGTATTTCAGACTTGACTACATCTTCTAGTCTCTTGGCTTCTTCAACTTGAGTTTTTAAACTAATTATCTTTTGATCAGATTCATCAATATTTTTAGATAGATCCTGAATCAATTTTTGTGCATACTTCTTGTTTTTGTTCTCTTTTCTCAAGCTCTTAGTATAATCAAGAGCACTAATGAGTTCTCCTTCGAGATCTACTTCTCCTTCTTCTTCCTCATTAGAAGCTTCAACTTTTTCATTTTCCCATTTTTCAAAACCCTTTTCCATTAATAGGGATTCATTTCCCTCAGCCACAAAAGAAAAATCATGTTCATCATCTAAGCTATCACTTGCATCAAATGAACCACTTTCTTCTTGTGTAAGAAAAATCTTCTTGTTTCTAAAGAAATTATTTGATAATTTCTTCTTGTTTGGAAAGTAAGATTTCTTCTTTTTACTCACCTCTTCTTGCTTAAAGTTATCCTTTACACCATAAGGGAACTTAGAAGTGAAACGACCTATCTTACCATAGTTAAATAATTTAAAGGGTAAATTAGCTTTATTTTTCTCAGAGCCTCTTCTTAATATTTTGACAAAGTTAGCTTCTTCTTCATCAATCTCCTTAGATCTAGATGTAGTTGTATCTACCTTTTCTTTCTTGGATACTTTAAATGCAACTTCTCTATTAGAGGTATCCACATCTCTTCTTCTCATCTCATAGGTAGTGAATATATCATATAACTCATCCATAGTGAGCTTATTCAAATCTCTTGCTTCCTCAATTGCAGAGATCTTAAAATAATACCTAGATGGTATTGATCTTAAAATTTTTTTGACAATAAATGGTTCTTTCACTTCTTCTCCAAGGTGTCTCATGGCATTAAGTTCTATCCCATCTACTCTTAGGAGATATCATGCAATTTTATCTTCTTCACTCATATTCAAGCTTTCAAACTTTCCCATGTAAGTTTATATCTTGGCCTACTTTACCTTGTCATCACCTTCCTAGATTCTCTTCAACTTGTCCCAACATTCATGTGTAGTTTGAAAATTCATTACTTTGCAAAACTCTGAATTCGACAACTGAAAAAGAATAGCATTATTTTCCTTTGCATTATTCTCATATTATTTCTTTCCAACCTAAGTTGTAGGAGTTGCAGTAGGAACTATGTATCTAGTTTTAACAAACATCCACACATCAAACCCTAATGAAGATAAATATACTTCCATCCTAATTCTCTAGAATGCTTAGTTTGATCCATAAAGAGAGGTGCTTTGTTTGAGGATGAACCTTCTTGACTAGATATAGTGTTCACATTTCAAGATCTACTTGAGTTGATTAAGCTTGTCCAAAGGAACCAAGGCTCTGATACCAATTTTTGGAACACAACTATCTACTAAGAGGGGGTGAATCAATAAAGTTAATAAAATTAGTCCTTTAAAAACTATAAAGAAAATTAGGAGAATATGTAGAGAGACCAATCACACACAAATTTACATAAAACCAAATGTATGTGGAAAACCTAGTATGGGAAAAGTCACGGTGAGAATTATTGCTTGAGTCTACTGCTCAAATCCAACCTCATAAGGAAAACCTCATTGGTTACAAATTTTAAGGGCACCAAAACTAAGGAAACACCAATCCCCTAACTGAGCACAAACTCAGTAATCTGATGGTACCAGCCAATCAGACAAAAAGAGCTACAACTCCAAATTACATAAGAGATTCAACTGCATCAAATTCTCTGTTGCTAGTCTAATCTACAACTGTACATTTACTTCTTCTCTTCTTTATTCTTCTCTTTAGAACAATATATGTTCTATGCTCCTACAGGAACAATTCTATCTTTATTACTATTGCAATCTTAGTAACTCACCCCTCTCTCTTTTATTACTCTGCTCCAGCTCTGTTAAACATTTTTGTCATTCATTTGAGCTACATACACACTCCATGCTATGTTACACTATATATATCTATAATTGTGTAACTCTTTGTGGTATCAAGAAGCTTATTTATGAATGTTAAGACATTATTTTATAAGCCCTATTCCACCACTTTTTTTTGCTTTGTATCAAAAACATAACCCTAGATTTGATATGCAGGTTTGAAGCATAATAAATTCTTATTTTACACAATTGAAATTGTATCGAATCTTCCAACTGCTATAGAGTCTATGACGATGCTTTTCCAATAGTATTTTGCTCATTTGATGTTGGGTAAACCCACAAAAGTGGTTTATAATTCTAGTGAGGAAGGAAAAGTTGCAAAAAATGACCCCATGCAGAAAAAATTGGTTTTTGGGGGTTTAAACGAACTTTTGGTTCAAGTAAACCCAAAGGGGGTTCGCTTAGAACCCCCCTTCAAACAAACCCATTAAATATTGGGTCCCACATTCCCCAAAAAAACAAGCAAAGAAAATGGTTGTGGAAAGGGGGTTCGCTCGAATTCCCCTCGTTCACTCAAACCCCCCTTTCCCCCTTCTCCCCCTCTGGTACCAAAAAACTCCAGAACTTTTCTCTTTGAATCTTAGGTTGACGATAAAAATGGAGGAGAATACACAAACCCAACTGGATGATGGTAGTCTTCAGAACGAGCTATCCAACAAATATAATTTTAATATGTTTTGGTATTATTATGTATTTGGTTTTTTAGTTTTATTAGACATAGATTTTTCACCAAAAATGAAGCTATTTGTTTTGCACATGTGGAAAAATAGTAGATTATAAAAAAAATTGAAAAATGTGAGTGCACACTAGATATTAAAGTCCTTGATCCAACAAAAAAAAAATCAATTTTGATACATACAAAAAAAGTTGCATTGTATACGGTTCGCCTATGTCTGAATTGTAATTGGTTTGACTTTGAAACTTGATTAAGGAAAAAATATTCAATAAAACACTATGAAACCAATTGGAAGCACTAGATATCATAGTTACAAATATAATTTTTTTTTTTTTTAAATTATCCCTCATGGAAAAAAGTTATGTTGTATACGATGAGCGTCACTCCTTAAAAATGGTGTTTACTGAATAAAAGTAGTTTTTGAAGGAGATGGAAAAAGAAGTGCAATTTGATTTGATTTTTTTTGAAAAAACTATATTTAGAATCTATAGACAAAATTTCACAAATCACTAGTTTGCATCATCTTCAAATTCCTCACAATTTAGTTGCTATTGTTAGAGTAAAGTAATTAATTAACTTTACTCTCCTCTTAAGATTTCACTTTATGCACTCATATTAGTCATTTAATAATTAATATTTAATTATTAAATGCACTCACCTTAGGGTTAGGTTTTCCTGTTTCGTTGTTGATCTCCTTTATAAGGATTGATCTCTTTTATTGTATTCTCTTCTTGATTCATTTTTTCTCTGATGATACATCTTGCACTTTGTCAGAGCCAAAACCCTTGTTTTGTTCTCTCTCATTTTCTGTGACAGGTTTCTTGCATGCAGGTGTTCTTTGGGTTCTGTGGATTTGTATTTCTCAAATCCTACATGGTATCAGAGCTGGATCTGCTACAACTTGTTTAGTTTTTGAAAGATTTAGAGATCTAGGTTTTGGTTGCATCAGATCTGTGTTTGTCTTCTTTTTTATTTGGAATAAGGGGGGGTTCTTTTTTTTGGAGCACTTTGAGCTCAAACGGACCTCACCGTTGAGCTCACAGCATCCAAAAACCCCTATTTTCATATAATATACATCTGATTCAGACACAATTGCTCTAGAAGGAAAAAAAAAATTGCCCCGAGGCCGTATGGCCCCAGGGCATGCAGATCGAGGTCAGAAATTTCAAAAAAATTAAAAAAAACAATTTTTTGTTTTAAAAATTGCACTGCTAGTTTAGAAGGGGAGCGCCACCGCCCTGCCACCAAGCAGCCACCAGCAGTGGCGGTAGCCGCCAGCACCGCCGCCGGGTTGCCCAGCCGCCGCCGGCGCTCCGCTTGGCAACCGCCTGCCAAGCTCTGCCGACAGGCCACCACCACGCTCCCTGCGTGCCACCCAATCTCAGCCAGCATGCCACCCCCATTCTACCAGCACCAGCGCCAGCCCTTGGTTGCCCAGCAGACCAGGGTCCCCTTTTTTTAGCCCCTAAGGGCTTTAGAGGACCTATTTGAGCTTTTTCACCTATTTTCACTAAATCGGGTGTAAATCGGGCGTCCGATCTCCATTTTTTTTTTTAAAAAGGCATTGGAAAGCTAGCTCCGAGCCTGTTCTGATGGTGTAGGAATTTTTTCAGAATTTTCTAGTTTGGCTACTTTTTTTGTAGTAAATGTCTAATGAGATTTTTGCACTCCGAGGGGCATAACTTGTTCGTTTTTGCTCCATTTTTCAAAAGCGAATAGGCATCAGAAAGGTGGTTTTGTGATCTTTCTAGATCTTCCATCTATTTCATTAGCAAATTCTTCAGGTACACAGGGATTTGTCTCAACCAATTACTGCTTTCTATCATTTTCTAGCTTTCAGTTTGTACCGGGGATTGGAGTTTTGCATTGTGGAGGGGTGTTTTTTTTTCTTGCTTTCTGTCATTTTCATTAGAAAACCAGAATCTACAAACACCAAAACAAAACAAAAAAACCCCTTCTGCATCTTCTTTCTAGTTCTAAAAGACCACTAAATAATAATTAAAAAAAATTCAGAGCAGCTGAGGCATAGTTCACAGGATGGCCGATAGATCTATTGAACCTCTCACACCACATAATTATCACACTTGGAAGGGTCGCATGATGAATCTTCTCCAATCTTGAGGGTTATGGTCCCGTTTGGATGAGGTTCAACCTTAGTTGACTCATGCCTTTGAGGTTATGCAGCACATGAACAATATGGATCAAGCTATGGGATTGATGGCTTTACACATTTCTGACAGTCTCCTATTTCATCTTGATGGTTGTCTCACTCCTTGAGCCATTTGGACCAAGTTTGATGGAATTTTTGGTACTGTCAATCAGTTCAGAGCTTTGCAGCTTGAGGCCGGGTTAACTTCTTTGGTACCTAATTCGTTTCCCTCCATTGAGGACTTTCTGATGAAGTTGAAACAACAAAGATCTATCTTGCAGGGTTGTGGAAAAGTTAAGACTGATACAGAGTGCATCTTCCTAATTCTCTCTAAGCTTTGGGGTCCATTTCAGATCTTCTCTTCGACCTTCTATTCCACCATGGATGCCTTGGGTGCTCGACATGTCATGCCTTCTTTTGAGGTCTTTTGTGATCATCTGACTCGTGAGCAAGCTAAGCTCAAGCAGTTGGATTCACTTTCAGGTTCACAGAACCAAGCATTGGTAGCCCAGTCCTCCAAAGGAAAATAGAAGCAGAAAGCAAAGCGTAAGAAAGATTCAGGGGCTAGTGAGAATCCTTCCAAGCCACCACCTAAGTTTGATTCAAAACCACAGTTGAATTCTAAACAGGGAAAATCTTCAAAGTCTGGTGAATCTTCCTCCAAGACTAAGAAGAAATCCGAAGATCCTTGCAGTTTTTGTGGCAAGGAAGGACATCTAGTTTCCAGGTGTTGGAAATGTTTAGAGGCTTTGGAGGAAGCCATGTAGCAGCATAATATTAGTGCACCTCAACCTCCTTCATAGCCCACAGGGAAAGGTCATGCTCTTTCTGCACGAGCATTGTCCTCAGAATCCACTTGGATTCTAGATTCTAGTGCCTCTCACCATATGACACACACAGAGGATTTGGTCACCGTTCTTGCCCCTACAGGCACTAGACACATTGCAGTTGGTGACTTAGCACAACTTTCAGTTTAGGGTTCAGGTACTATTTCATTGGATGGTGGTTGTCTATAGGATGTGCTTCTAGTTCCTGACATTTCGACAAACCTTCTATCTGTTTATCAGATTTTCCACTCTGGCTCTGGTAAGATAGTTGAGTTCTCACCACATGATGTGGTTATTCGAGACCTTCATGATCCTGACTTGGTTGTGGCTATTGGGAGTGTGGATTCTGCATCACACTTATACAGATTTGATGGCTTTGACAGTTCAGACACTATTGGTTCCTCTCTTATAGCACATGCAGATTTAGTGAGCAGGCTTTGGCATGAGTGTTTTGGTCATGTCAATTATAGATATCTACAACAGATGAGTACTTAGGCACTTGTGATTGGGATCCCACAGATTTCTTGTACTGATGGTGTATATCGAGGTTGTGTTCTTAGCAAACATCATCGAGATCCTTTTCTTAAGGGTCATGCCACTCATGCTAGGGCACCCCTAGAGTTGGTACACAGTGATCTTATGTCCTTTCGGATTCCTTCCTTTTTAGGGGCTTGCTATGTGCTCACTTTTATTGATGACTTCTCTAGGCATACATGGGTGTACTTTCTTAAGTACAAGTCTGATGTCTTTGACTCATTCAGGAATTTTAAGACATTTGTGGAGAAGCAATATGGACTTTCTATCAGGAGGATACACACAGATAATGGGGGGAAATATGTTAATCAGGTTTTTATAGATTTTTGCATTGAGCATGGTTTACAACATCAATTTATAGTCCCTTACACCCCTCAGCAGAATGGTGTTGCTGAGAGAAAGAACAGAACCTTATGGGAGATGAAAAATTGTATGATATAGTCTCGAGCTATGAGTTCTTCATTTTGGGCCGAGGCAGTCAATTGTGCCAATTATATTTAGAATCGGATGCCTCATAAGGCATTGCGACATATGACTCCTGAGGAGGCTTGGACCCATGTCAAGCCTGATGTTTCTACATTCTGAGTTTTTGGTAGTGAGGCTTGGGCATTTATTCCTAATGCTCAACGGAAAGCCATGGAGAGGAAGAGCCAACCACTCATATTTGTTGGCTACTATGAGGATGTTAAGGCGTACAGGTTGTTTGATCCTGATTCCAGAGAGGTCTTGTTTCGGCGGGATGTCTAGTTTGATGAGCGCTATCCTCAGATAGATTCTCCATTACCAGCTTCTCCCTCATTACCTACTCCTCCCTCTTCATCTCTTGAGGATTACTTATCTCTTAAGGATGATGTAGATGATGATCCACCATCTCCACCACCACCAGTTGCTCCGTCTTTGCCTAGGTGGGCCCGTGTCACTGTTGATGCAGCTGGTTCTTTGGCAGGTGATCCTTCAGATACTCATTGTACTTGTGCTCAGACATCTGGTTCTAGTCTTTTGAGTCATGCCATTTCAGATGATCCTCAAAAGTTTTCAGAGGTGATAGGTCACCTTGAGTGGGATAGGGCCATGGATGAGGAGTATTCTTCTTTGATGAAGAATCATACTTGGGATCTTTGTCCTCTTCCTAAGGGAAGAAAGTTGGTTCGGTGCAAGTGGGTGTATCGTACCAAGTATGCTACAGATGGTTCTATTGATAAGTATAAGGCACATCTTGTTGTGAAGGGGTTTTCTCAGGTAGAGGGTATTGACTACTCCGAGACCTTTGCTCCTATCACCAAGATGAATTCTATATGCCTAGTACTTTCACTTGCAGCTTCACAAGGATGGATAGTGTTTCAGATGGATGTGAAGAGTGCCTTCTTGCATGGAGACCTACATGAGGAGATCTATATGGAGCAGCCTTAGGGATTTGTGCAAGACACTTCTTTGGTTTGCAGACTTCGGCATTCATTGTATGGTCTCAAACAAGCCCCTCAAGCTTGGTATGAGAAGATGGAATCTTTCTTGCTTTCCTCTCACTTCAGATGTTGTCATTCCAATCACACAGTATATATTTAGCGTTAGGAGGGTGATCTTTTGATTCTTGTGCTATATGTAGATGATCTCATCCTTACAAGTAGCTCATCCTCCATGATTCAGAGTGTTCAGAGAGCTTTGATGGAGCAGTTTGAGATGACAAATCTTGGTCTCTTGCACTTCTTTCTGGGTCTTCAGGTTATTCAGTCTTCGGATGGGATTTCCATATTTCAGGAGAAGTATGCTCTTGATATGCTTCAGCGATTTAGCATGCTTGATTGCAAGTCTGCCCACACTCCATTTCAGTCAGGTGTTGTTTTGTCTTCCACTTGCTCTACTCCTTTAGTAGATCCCACTTTATACAGGTAGTTGGTTGGTAGTTTGTTGTACCTGACACATTCTCGTCTTGATCTTTCCTTTGCGGTTTTCCTTGTCTCTCAGTTTTTCCATGATCCTCATGAGAGCCATTGGCAAGCAGCCAAACATATTTTGAGGTACATTCAGGGCACCACTCATTATGGCATTCACTACACTTCAGGATCCAATCACATCATTGGCTTCATTGACTCTGATTGGGCTGGTGATGTCAACGATCGAAAGTCTACTTCTGGCTTTGTTTTTTTCCTTGGTTCTGGTCCTATCACATGGTCTTGCAAGAAGCAGTCTGCTATTGCATTATCATCTATAGAGCTGAGTACCATGCAACAGTGTTAGCTAGTCAGGAGGTTTTATGGATTTGGCAGTTGATGAAAAAGTTTTGGTTTCCTCCAGATAGTCCCACTATTCTTTGGTGTGACAATCAGAGTGCCATTCACATTTCTCGCAACCCAATGGAGCATCAGCAGAAAAAGCACATTGAAATCCACATGCACTTCATCAAGTAGTTGATTCAGGATGGTTCTCTCATCTTGGAGTACATTCCTACAGAGGAGCAGGTTGCAGACATCTTCACTAAACCTTTGGCATCTCCACGCTATCTTCAGTTGCGCTCCATGCTTGGGGTGAAGGAAGTTGTCCTTGGGGGGTCTTAGTGAGGCCTTCCTTCCTTCATGTTTTTTTTTAGCATGTTTCTTTATCTCTTTTTGGAGAGGAGTTTTTTCCCACTGGGTTTTCTCCTTTACTCCGCTTTATAGAGATTTTGTTGTATTCGGGTACCTGATCATGCCATGTTGCCGGGACCCTCTATTGCATTGTAGTTCCTTTGCTTTCTTTTGCATTGTTTGTAGCTGCATTGTAGCTTATCTTAAGGGGGGGTGTTAGAGTAAAGTAATTAATTAACTTTACTCTCCTCTTAAGATTTCACTTTATGCACTCATATTAGTCATTTAATAATTAATATTTAATTAGTAAATGCACTCACCTTAGGGTTAGGTTTTCCTTTTCGGTGTTGATATCCTTTATAAGGATTGATCTTTTGTATTGTATTCTCTTCTTGATTCATTTTTTCTCTGATAATACATCTTGCACTTTGTCAGAGCCAAAACCCCTATTTTGTTCTCTCTTTTTCTGTGACAGGTTTCTTGCATGTAGGTGTTCTTTGGGTTCTGTGGATTTGTATTTCTCAAATCCTACAGCTATAGGTGCCCGAAAGTGAAGATTTAGTTAGAAAAAATTATTTTGGTGTCTAGTTTGGAAAAAAATTGTAAACCATATTGTGGGATCACCCTATTGTGGCATATCAAATTCTTCATCTACACCAAGCTCCACCAACTAACCATTCAAATCACCACCTAACCGTTGTGATGTTCAATTTTGAATGTGGGCCATTGATCTCTATATTTGCCCCATCATCCAATGATCTATATTTAAAGTCTTTAAATTTAAAACATAGTCATTTGATAAACTTTGCTTTGAATATATGTCATTTGTCTTCTATGACAAGCCTTATGCTTGTCACAAATTTTTTTACACTTAAGAAATAATTTTTGTGACATATTGAATGTGTGATGCAATAGAAACTTTCCACATGTTCACTTGACACCACAATCCACTTCCTATCGCAAATCACAAATTTTCTATGCACATGAGGGATTGAGAATGTGATACAAAGAGCTTGTACATTGCAATAGGGAGTCACCACCTATCTGAGTCGATGCCACCATGTGCACATGTCATTATTTTGGATATCATAAATATGACCTTTTCTTCGTGCTTCACAACTGCGATGTGAAACAATTGTGTCATGTAGAAGATATCACCATCTGTCATTGCATATCACAAGTTTTCCTTGTGCAATTAAAATTGAAAATGTGATGTGAAGAACATATGTGATAGTTGTTTGATCTATAAGCTCTGATGCACACTATTGATCTTCTAAAAAGCATATTTCACATCACAAATTACTCAAAACAAGTAATTTCAAAAATGCGATGCAAAGAGACATTGTGATGCAATCAAAACTTGACATGTTGCCATCGGCGAGAAGGAATGGAATTTTGATTACTTCTTCAATAACTGAAAAAGGTTTTATACCAAAATCAAATGTCAATAACTTTTAGATAGGAAATATTAAAGTCTCTAATATAAGTTGAGTCATTAATTTCCTAGGTGAAGGGGTTGGTTAATAAATGACTTTGAAGACATAAGTCATAACTTATGTGATCGGTTACCGACAACATCAAGTCAACAATGAATTAGAACTCTGTGAAGTGCCATGACCTAAAAAATTAGGGTTTATCTATTAAACCCTAATTCTGTCTGAGAGTAGAATTAATTCATTTATGTGCATATTTCCCATCTTCTAATTAGAAGGATCATACCAATGGAATTCTCTTGAAAAACCCACATCAAATCTACTATCTATTTTCTCTACAACCTTTTAGAAATGGCCTCTGCAATATATTGAGCAACTTTGCAACATTTACAAAACATGCTCTTCCCTCCTTCATTCTTCACCATGTTTCTTGAGACTTATCCTTTGGATGTCAATGACATGTAAGATACCAATATACAAGAATCCTTTGAAATTACATCAATTTCCTTTTGACATCAATGACAACATTATTGCAATAAAAAATGACATAGGTGTCAAGAATATAAAGAGACAAAGGGCTAGAGAGGGAGAGGGAGATATAGAGAAATAAAGAGAGTACAAGTGAGAGATAGAGAGAGGTAGAAATAAAGAAGGAAATAAAGAGAGGGAGAGAGATAAATATAGAGAAAGGGAGATGGCAGAGAGATATAGAGGGAGAAGGGGATACATATAGAGAGAGAGGGATAGATAGAGAGAGGGATATTATATGTGAGAGAGAAAGATCTGTAGGAAGATAGATGGAGAGATGATAGAGATGGAGGGAGAGAAAGAAATATAAAGATAGAGAAATAGAGATAGAGAATGATATATAGATATAGATATGGAGATTGAGAGAGAGAGAGTGATTGTGTATGAAAGCAAGAAAAAATAAATAAATTGTCATAGATATAGAAAATGTAGAGGGAGAGGAGGAGGGATAGAAAGAAAGGAAGGGAAGATAGAGAAAGGTAAAGAGAGGGAGTGATAAAGAGATATAGAGGAATAGGAGATAAAGAGGGAGAGGGAGTGAGATAGAGAGATAAAGAGTGAGGGAGAGAAACACAAAGAAATGGCAAGAGAGATAGAAATAGATAGAAGATAGAGAGAGAGAGGGGTGGAGAGAGAGGATATAGAGGGATGAAATGAGAGAGGTGCATGGAGAGAAAGGGGGAGAGATAAAGAGAGAGGGAGGATAGAGAGATAGGGAACAATGGTAGAGGAGATGGAAAGAGACATAAAGAGATAGTGGCATATATAAAGAGATAGAAGGTGAGGGATAGATAAGGATATATATATATATATATATATATATATATATATATATATATATATATATATATATGTTCACAAAGAGAGAGACATTAAAATTTTATGAGAGAGAGATATATAGGAGAGTAGGGAGGGGAGGGGGGAGAGAGATTGTATAGAGAGATATAGAAGGAGAGGGACATTAGAGGAGAGAGATATTTAGATATAGTGAGAGAGATATAAAAGGATAGAGGGAGAGGGAGATGGATAAATATAGAAAAAGATAGAGAGAGATATAGAGGAGAGAGGTGAAGAGGGTGATATATATATGCCCCTCTTCAACTCTCTCTCCCTATATCTCTATCCCAATATATATATATATATATATATATATATATATATATATATATATATATATATATATATTCCTTCACCTCTCTCTCTCTCTCTCTATATATATATTCCCCCTCTTCACCTCTCTCTCCCTCTCTATATCTCTCTACCCTTATATATATATTCCCCCTCTTCACCTCTATCTCCCTTTCTATATCTCTCTGCCCTATATATATAAAGTGAGAGATAGACAATGATAAATATAGATACAAAGGGAGAGTAGGAGTGTTTATTTCTAAGAAATGGGATTTTATTTTTTATTTTATAAAAATTACATCTCATGTTCTACAAAACATGATCACATTTTATGGAACATTAAATGTGCTCATGTTTTATGTTTCACAAAATCCTTTCTCATTTAACGTTTCATAAAACACACTCACATTTTATGTTTCACAAAATGCGCTTGCATTTTTCATTTCACAAAACACAAGTTTGGGTTTTGTGTTTCCTAAAATATGCTTGTGTTTTATGTTTCACATTATAGGCGCATATTTTGTGTTGCACGAAACATGCACACATTTTTTGTTGCACAAAACCCCCTCAAGTTTTTTAGTCAAAAAAATTTCTTGCCCTTTTTTCTTTGGAATAGGTTTGGATAACAAGCCTAAAGGCTTGGACTATTAATTTACCTTTATTTCATGTGTTTTTTTATCTTCAATGGAGTTTCCCAACTTTCACGTCATCATGTTTACACATTGTATAATGATATTTTATAAAATTACCACCAAAATTTAACACATTCTTACCTTTCTAACCATATATATATATATTTATATTCAAAATATATTAACATATTTATTTTTAATTTATTTTACTAATATTTCTATATTCCTCAAATACATATGTTTAGATTTTTATTTATAACTTTTGATCTATTTATCAAAATTTATATATATATATATATGGGTGATCCCACAATAGTGGTTTACAATTTTTGGCCAAACTAGACACTAAAATTATTATTTTTAACTAAATCTTCACATTTGGGCACCTATAGCGGATAAATCGTGAGAAATTTGAAGATGATGCAAACTAGAGTCTCGTCACATTTTTTCTGTAGATTCTAAAAATATTCTTTTTCAAAATTTTTGGAATCAGATTGCACTTCTTTTTCCATCTCCCAAGAAAACAAAACAAAATTTTTAAAAAGTGACACACACCATATAAAGCATAACTTTTTTTCCATGAAGGATAAAATTCTAATTCTTTCAAATTTAGATTTGTAACTTTGATATCTAGTGCTTCCACTTGGTTAGATATTTTTAATTTAATATTTTTGTTTAATTAAGTTTCAAATTCAAACCAATTACAATTGACATAGTACCCATAATGTAACTTTTTTTGTATATATCGAAATTCAATTTTTTTATTGGATCAAGGACTTCAATATCTGGTGCACTCATATTTTTCAATTTTTTTTTTTGATAATCTACTATTTTTCCACATGTACAGAACATGGACCTTCATTTTTGGTGAAGAACCTATGTTTAATAAAACTAAAAAAAACAAATACATAATAAAACGAAAACATATTAAAATTATATTCATTGGATAGCTCGTTCCAAGGACTATTTGATTCTAGATTGGTTTTTGAAGACTCCTCCATTTTCATCCTTAACCCGAGTTCCGAAGCCTAAAAAATTAGACTTTTTTTGTGTCTTAGGAGGGGGGTGAGGGGCAAGGGGGGTTCGCTCGAACCAAGGTTCGGCCGAACCCTGGTTCGAGCGAACCTCTCCAAGGGGGTTCGTTCGAACCCCTTTTCCATGCATTTGTTTATTGATTTTGAAGGCCAAAATTTAAAGGGGTTCACTCAAACCCTAGTTCGAATGAACCCCTAATGGGTTCAGTCAAACCAGTAGGTTCGTATGAACCCCCAAAATCATTTTTTTTTACTTTGGGGTCATTTTTTGTGAGTTTTCCTTCCTCACTTGAATTGTAAACCACTATTGCGGCTTCACCCATATATATATATATATATGATCATTCTACACTTCATTCTTTAGACATTGTTTTTTCTTTTGATTAATATTGTGCAAGTTATGTGACTCAAATTCTTAGTGATGTTATTTTCAGGATTCAAATTCTCTTTGAAAAATCACAAAAAAAAATCAATAAAAAATTACTAAAATATATACAACTTCTAGTACTCACTCTTAACTATGTTTCTACCAATTTATTTTTAAAAATACTAAATGCAACAGAAAAATAGGTGGACAAACACTAGATGCTATATTTCAGTAAGAAAAATATGAACATTTTTGTGTGCATGCAAAATTTCATCCTCTTAACCATAATTATTTTTGAAAAAAATTAGTAGTTTAGAAACTAGACTCAAAATACAAGTCTTTTTGTTGTGATATCTTTAAATTTTGAGTGCATGAATCTCAAATTACTCATCTAAGTTCAAGTTTATCCAGTTTCAATAAAGTGGCCACTTTTGACCTCCTTCTTATATACCATTTCCATGCACTTACCCCAATGAATTGTAAAAATTATGTATTCATGTGGAGCATCAAGACACCGATGAAAAAGAGGTTTCAAGGTATGAACCCCAAAATTCGAATCTTAAAAGCCTTAGTAAAATTGAAGTTCTCAAATTTTAGGTTTTGGACTTTAGGAATACCGCTTACCTTAAACTTTCCTAATGGATCAAAAAGCCAAGGGTCTAGTAATACTTTGTTTGGCTGATTGTGTGCTCTTGAATTTCCATGAGGAGAAGACTACAGCTAATCTTTGGAAGAAGCTTCATGACATTTATCAAGGAAAATCCTTGGTAAATAAGCTATTCCTGAGAAATAATTTTTATTCTTTGAGGATGGAGGAAGGAGGATCTATTGTTGATCACCTGAATGCATTTAATATGCTTGTTTCTCAACTAGGTTATACTGGTGTGAAGATTGATGATGAGGGTTGCCGTATGCTATTGCTATGTTCTTTGTCAGAGTCTTGGGACCACTTGGTGATGGCTATTGAAATTATGTAGCAACCACTTTCAAGATGGAAGATATGGTTGCATTGTTGTAATAGGAAGATATGCAAAGGAAATAGTTTGAGATGGCCAATGAGTCCCTATCTATTCATGGTAGATGGAAGGAGAAAGACAAGAAAAATAATAAGAGGTATAAATCCAAATCTTTGGGGAGATCTAAGTCTCTCGGTAAAAGTTCCAAGGTTAAATGTTGGAACTGTGGTAAATCTAGTCATTTCTAGAAAGATTTCAAATAGGAGAAAAATAAGAAAGACAATAAATCCTCTAATTTTGAATCCTCTTATGAATATGCAAATGCATTTATTGTTGCCTTGGCAATGCATGCATCAAAAGATGTGTGGTTGATTGACTCAAGGTCTTCTTTCCACATGACCTCTCACATAGGTTGGTTCCCAAGTTATGAAGAGTATAATGGTGGGAAAGTGTACTTCAGTGATTAATCTCACTTGAAGATTGTTGGTTGTGGAAGAGTTAGGATATGATTCCCTAATGGTAGAGTGAAATGGATTAATGGTGTATTGCATATCCTTGGATTGTAATAGAACCTAGTCTAAGTGAGTAAGCTGAGTGATGTGGGAGTGTAGGCTGTTTTCTCAAGTGGGGGATGCAAGATGAATAGAGGTACTATGGTACTTGCTAAGGGTGTTTGGATTGGAACCTTGTATAAGTTGGATGCATGCATGGTTCAGTGCAATAGTACTTATGTGAAGTCAAGATAAGGGTTTTGGATTCTTCATCCTCGCCATAAGATCAAGAAAAGAAGACTATGGTGTCTACATTTGATGGTCATGCTTTTTGAGTACCCAAGGGTGCCAATGCTTCAAAAATGAAACTTCCTACTAAGAAAACAATGTTGTGGTACCAAAATCTTGGCCATATTGGTGAGAAGGGTCTTAGATCCCTAAAAAATAAGAGCCTTTTTGAAGGCCTGGATGATTATAATATTGAGTTTTATTTTTGTAAACATCGTATATATGGAAAATAACACCATATTTCACTTTATTCTTGTTCTAATAAATCTTCTAAGGTTTTCAATTATGTGCATTCTAATGTTTTCATTTTCTAGATCTATATATTTTGTCACATTCATTGATGAATATTTTAGAAGGACATTTGTATACTTCCACAAAATTAAATATGGAGTTTTGAGTTAGTCTATGGAATTGAAATCCTTGGTTGAAAGCTAGACAGGTAGGAAAATTAAGTGCTTGAGGATGGATAGCGGTGGTGATTTTTGTTCCAAAAAAATTGACAAGTTCTATAAGGACCATGGGATTGAGAGACACAAGGAAACTCCATACACTCCACAATGAAATGGATTTGCAAAAAGGATGAACAAAATGTTGATAGAGTAGGCTAGGAGTATGCTGAGTGGTGTTAGCATTCAATAGAAGTTATGGGTTGAATCTATAGCCATTGCATAATATATAATTAATAGATATCCTACTTCAACACTTGTTGGGAAGAGTTGAGACATGGTATGAAACTAATCCCTTGATGATACATATCAAAGTCTTTGGTTGTGAGGCATATGCTCATGTGCTTACTGTGGAAAGAAATAAATTAGAGAACAAGGTAGTGAAGTGTATATGATCAGCTATGGTTTCAATGTGAAAGGGTACAAGCTTTGGGATCTAATTGTATAGAAGGTGCTCTATAGTAGAAGTGTGATCTTCTGTGAGTTGAAACATTCTACAGTTGATCTAGAACCAGAGAAGGAAGAGAAGAAGGAGGTAGTTCAATTTACACCTACTCTTGAGAGAGATAAACTACATATATTCTTGGTGGAATTGATGATGAGGAGAGCTCTAGGAGCTCTAAAAGATCTAAAGAAGAGTAAGAATCTCAACCTCAATAGTTGAGGAGGTCTACATGATAAAGGAAGCAACCAGATAGATTTGGGTATTCTGTGTTGGATTCTAGTTGCATAGTTGATTTGATTCCTAACACTAATGAGCCTAGGACTATTAGAGAGGCTGTGTATGGATGATGTAGATTCCTATATGGAATCCATGAATGAAGAGATGAATGCATTGAAAAAGAGTGTTACATGGGATCTGGTACCTTTTATTGAAGGACAAAAAATCATTGGATGCAATGGGTTTTCAATAAGAAAATGGGTCTTCATGGTAGTGTTGTGAAGTATAAAGAAAGGTTGGTCATGAAGGGATATTACCAAGTGAAGGGAATAGATTATGGACATATTTTCTCTCTTGTAGCTTGGCTAACATCCATTTGATTCTTGTTATCACTTGTAACAACTTTTGAATTGGAGGTCAAGCAAATATATGTGAAGATAACTTTCTTATATGGTGACTTGGAGGAGGAAATTTATATGTCATAGCTAGAGCATTTCATTTTGAAACGTAAGGAGAATCTAGTGTGCAAGTTGAGAAAATATTTGTATTGTCCGAAACAATCTCCTAGGATGTGGTACCAAAAGTTCAACACCTATGTTTTGTCCTTGGGATTTCTGAGATCCAAATCTAACCATTGCCTATTTTTGAAGACTGATAATGGTCTCATTCTCATTATTGTCCTATATGTGGATGATATGTTGTTCATTGGGAATGGAAAAAGTATCATTTCAGATTTGAAGTCTCAGTTGTTAGCATAGTTTGAGATGAAAGATTTGGGTGTAATGAGGTATATTTGGGTATTGAGATCAAAAGAGATAGAGCTAATTTTTTTTTGGTTAAGATAGAGTAAGTATGTGAACTCTATGTTGGAGAGGTTCAACATGACTACTTGGAGACAAATGGTTGTTCCAGTTATACAAATGGTTGTTCCAATTATACAAGGGATGAAGATTTCTATGGAGGATTGTCCAAAATATCCTACAAAGATGGGACATGACTAGAGTTCCTTATGTGAGTGTTTTTGGTAGCATGATGTATGTTATGGTCTATATGAAGCCAGACATTTCCCAAGAAGTGGGAGTCCTTAGTTAATTTATGGCTAGTACTAGATGGGTGCACTAAGATGCAGTAAAGAGAGTGTTGAAGTGCTTGCAGGGTGCTTCTAAGTATGCCCTATGTTTTAATGGCTATTCTACTTGACCTTGACATTCAGTGAGAATTCATCAATATGTGGATTCAGATTGGGTGGGTGACATTAACACTAGGAGATCCACTAGTGGATATGTTTTTGCGATGTTTGGTGGTGCAATAATTTGGATGAGTAAGCAACAGGTTGTAGTCTCTTTGTCCACTATTGAAGTTGAGTATATGGAAGATACTCATGCTTGCAAAGAAGTCATTTCGATTGAGAGACTGTGAGCATATATTGGTTTTGATGCAAGATAGATTACTATCTATTGTGATAGCCATAGTGCTCTATGTTTAGCAAAAATTCCTACTTTCCATGCAAAAAAAACACATTCATGTTTAATTTAATTTTTTTTGTGATATGGTGGAAGATGGAAAGGTGAAATTGTAAAAGGTGGACACTTTTTTTAATTTTTTGGATACATTGATGAAGCCAGTGAGACAAAGAAGTTTAGATGTTGTGTTGGTTCTATGTGCCTTGTAGCTTGAGCAGTGATATAGAGAATCTTGTAAGGTCTTTGACAAGTGGGAGAATGTTGGGATTAAGATGTCTCAACCTTAGTGAATCCCATGATTAAATAATTAATTATTTTCCCCTAAGCTAGTGATTTTATTTATTAAGTTCAAAAATATATGTTTCCAAATTATTAGGTCATTTGCGGGACCCAGTGGAGAGTTGGCATCCTACATGCAAGGTGCAAAGGATAAAAATGTGACACTTGTTACATGGGTGCTCATTTTGGAAAGAGGAAAATATTAAAACCTCTAAAATGTGTTGCATGTTGACATGTTGCAGTCTAATTTAGAAGCAAGACTTTGGCAGGGTCCACTTGTGAGCATTTATCTCTTTTCAAAAAAATGGAAGAGAAGGAAGGCAACACTTGTCACCTAGGCACTCATTTGAGCATTGAGCATTGTGAAAATCTCAAGGAGGTGTTCCATGATGTCATGTGGCATGTCTTTGAATTGTTGACTAAAGCACAAAAGTGAATGTTTCTCAATAGAGACTGGGTTGTCACTAGGAGTGACTAGGAGTCAAGGTTGAGTTCTAATTTGGTTAGTTGACTTGATTTTATCTATGGGATGCCTAACATGTGAGTTACTTTACTTTTGGAGTTGTAAGCCTTGTATGTGCTTGCATGTTGTTTCATGTGGTTTCATGTAGTTGCATGTTGCAATGCTTGCTAATCTAGTCATTTGGGACTCATGCATGTTGTCAGTTTTAGTTTGCATACATGTAAAGACTATGGGATTGGCACATGGAAATGTTGGATGGCCATGTATGAGAAGAATATATACAGATTCCTTAGTGCATTTGTTTGTAACATGTGATTATGATATTTGTATACTGTTGTGTTATGAAATTCACTCTAAAATCTTGTATCATAGTGAATCAACACTTGCAAGAGCATGCACTCTAAGAGTTGTATTGTAATAAATTTTTACTGTAATAAAATTGATCTGTGCTTTGGTGTGTGAGTTTTTTCACAAAAGGGTTTTCTCATGTAAAATTTGTGTCTTGTGGGTTTATGTTTAAATATGAAATAACTAAATGAATGTGCATGTTTAAATGAAACTGTAAAAGTTAAAAGTATTTGAAACAAATTTTTGCAATCCTCTCTTGATTCATTTGCATTAGGAAAGTGTTTTCGCACTCTCCTTTCCTTTCAGTTTGCAAGAAATATGTTTAAAATTCAAGACTACCAAAGACTTGAAGAAATCAATACATGATATACTTCACAAATATAAGTTATGAAACATTAGTTATATTGCATGATCTATGGGTATGTGTAGGATCATGATGGGCCAAAAAGTGGCAATATGATGGGTATGTGGTTGATAACCTTTTTTTCAACCCAAAATTGATGAAACGAAAAGGGTTTTTAAAGGATGTTCTCAGCTTTCCACCAATATAAATTATGCTTTATTTTGAATTTAATAAATAATTACTATTCATTTTCTATTTAAATTACGACTAAAGTCTTGATTGATAGGTTGATTGAAAAAAATCTATAGCTTTCAAATGGTATCACATTTTTTGAATCTGAAACATGTGTCACATTCTATGCTTCACATACTATAGGAATTAAAAAAAATGAATTTCATCAAGTTTTGACCAAGTTAAGGTGGTCAAACATACGCATTTTTATATTTTTTAAAAGTTGTAATAAAAATTTCATAATTAATTATTTACTTCGAAAAAAATTAAAAAAAAAAAATGCATCAAATCTAGACATCAGTCCTCTACTTATATCTAAAATCTTATAAAATAATATTATCATTTTATTGTGGTTAGGGTGGTCAGACAGACACCTACTTATTTTTTCCCTGAAATTTAAGTACTACTACATTGAAATTTCAAATTTTCAACAAATAGATTTAAAAAAAAAAAACCTAGTAGTTTAAAAACTACATTCGATTTGCTACAGATTCTATTCTTACATATTTTTGAAATAATATAGATAACTTATTCAAATTTTTATGTCAAGTTTCCTAACTCTGAATTTTTTGAATTTTTCGCCACTTAAGGGCCTATTTTTTCCATGATGATCCTTCACATACCCCTCTCCTAACCAAATAATTTGGGAATGTGGAAACATTCTAGCACCACACATTATTTTATATATTTGATAGCATCTCACAAGGAAGAGAAGAATACAAATTAGTCTCGAAAGACTAAAATTGCTCTTATGTCTCTTGACTTCCTATGCAAAAGAAATGATACAATTTAGATAAAGATGGTTGATGGAACTCCTAATGATTTTTTCACAAGGAAAGGAGATCTAGTGGACATGTTATTCAATAATATTAACAACTCGATAAATTTAAGGATAAAGCGAAGAATTTTTGGTAGGGGAATTTTATTCAAGTAAAACTAAATGGGAACCATTGATAAAACTAATCTAGAGTTGAGATGAAGTGAAAGATTAAAAAAATATTAAAAAAATGAAGATGCACTCTATTTCTTGGCACATCCATCATCACACCTTGTAGAATAAATCTCAAGTGACTCTATGTGATATGTAGGAGACTTTTCCTATTGTTGTGATAAACTTATGAATGTTTCATACACCAAAAATAGGAAATATAAATGTAGAATGGAAACACAAGTTCATGAAATAAGCATGCATACTCTTCCCACTCATCCTAGTAATCTCATAAATATTCTCTTCAATAAATTCTTACAAATATTATCTTCTATAACGTCTTACAAATATCATCTTCAATAATGTCAACGCATTATCCCTAATAAATAAAAATAAAGTTGTTATTGTTTACTTCTAAGGCATATTTGGTGTTAATTTTTTTGAAAAAATGTTGAGAAGGAATCTATTAATATCAATACCTCCACATCTTTTTTAGATGGTAGAACTCATTGAAATGTAAGACCTTCAAAATGCTTCATTTTTCCACAAGATCAATTTTCCATCATTCATGAGCTAGTAGACACAACTTAAATCACGTTTAACACTTTAATGTAGTTCTTAATATTAAAAGATTTTTTTTTTTTTTGATTGTATGAAAAACATATAGAAAGCTCACTAAACTACAACAAACAAATAAACTCAATTAAATAATCAAACTTTTGATATGCATAAATGATTAAAGGAGCAATGAAAAATATATTGAGGAAAACTTGATCCATGTATTTCAAACATCAAGTATGTCATGTTTCACATACATTAAAAATCCATTATGCAATCAAATGGTGCCAAGTTTCTCTTAAAATTCAACTCAATTTTTTCTTTCTCTATCAAATAAATGATGATTGAAAACTATGAATATCATTAAATATCAAATCTCTAGGTTCTTCTTCTCCAAATCTCAAGATTTATTTCCATACTACATAAGCATGTATATGTTCTAAGAACATGCTTAAAATAGTTATGAACAACAAAATAAAAGAATTTTCAACATTGTGAATACAAAGTTTGAAAGTTCAATTGTCATAAAAAATAATAATTTTGTTGCCTATTTAAAATAATGAATAAAAATTTAAAATAAAATAAAATCAAGAAATGACATCAAATTATTTTTCATTAAATATAACCTAATAAAATATGAAAAAAATACCCAATATTGGTACTTATCAAAATATTAATATTAAAAAATAATTTTTTTAAATTTAGACATTAAAAGAATACTTTCACCTCACAGACTACTTAGACTTTAATTTTGAATTCTACAATTACTATAGAATCTGTGCAACAAAGACTAATGACATAGAAGGTCAATTTCACCATCAAAAAACACAATGATAAAGTGAACATCTTATCTATTGGACTTTAATTATTGTGACTGCTATTGTCAACATCTTATCTTATCCATATCTAGTCTCACATTATTCACGTTTTATGTGCAAACTACATCATGCACTTTCCTCACAATGTGGGTCACTTGTACTTTTCTTCCGTGTGCTTTACTCCACTTTTATCTGTATATTTGGGGAGAGCACCCAATAGTTGTGCACCCTAACTTTGTGCATCTAATTATCCTACGTGGAAATTTCAAATCACTCCCAATTTTTTACAATAGCTTACTTGGCAAGTCCCCTGCTTATAACTAGGGTTTCAGGGCCACATTATCAAATATGATGCCACATCAGCATGCTTTTTGTCAAGGTGTCCAAAAAGGCCCCAAAAAAAGTGAGACCAATACTCGTGAATTCATAGCATGTTTTATTGAGCACTGATGTGGAATCACATGATTGGCTACTTTTTAGATCAAATGAATACATTTTGTTTAATTATGGGTGGTTATCATCAATACTAACAACTTTAAAGTCACAACTATTGGTCCAATATTGATAAAAATATTAGACATTATATAAACAACTACTATCACAACTATTGAAACATGCTCAGGTATTGGATCCTCTCCCCTAGTGTCTCTGGGTTACCGCACTAGGATTTAAATTTAAATATTCTAGAACAATCTATGTCATCTGATTTGAAATATTTTGATGCTGCATATCTTTAAATTTTTGATATTTTGAAATAAAATGATAAAAAGGGAGAGAGAAAGATAAGTTATAAACCCTAAATTTCTTAGAGATCTTGTAAAAGTATACTCTAAAATTGTAAAAGATATCATTAATATTTTATGCTTTACCAAACCTTATCACAATTACACATAAACTTATCACATAAATAAATTGATCAAATACACCCAAAATGTTGGTACAACAATTTGATATTTTAGAGAAAATGATAAGTGTGCAATCACATATGATTTACAATTAGAGAATGACCTAAAATTAACATCAAATTTGCAATCCTGCAAGTATAGAAAAACATTTTCACTTATCTAAGTGAAAGGAAACCATGAAGTGAGAAAAAATGATAATTATTCAATAATTTCTTACAATTATCAACAACTTCTAGTCTCTCAAATTGAATAACTATGGATCTTTTATTGACACAAGGTGTCAATAATTAGTTACAAATTAGTTAGAGAATCAGTGGTTCAAATCATATCTCAAAAAAGGATAGGTCAAAATTCAAAAGGTAGTGGTGTATTCCTTTGGAATCGTCATCTCTACAGTTGGTACTTGGGAGTATTCTCAAACAATCAACATCTTTGCATTTGAGGTTAAGGATATTTCTTTACATAGTCACACCTTCACAAAATCATTACCTCTCCATAATTCAAAACTTTATGAGGGTACGATATTTCATTGGAATTCTTCTTTCATTTTATTTTCTCATTGGCTCTTTTATCCTACAAGGATAAGGAAAATCTATAATTAGTAGATGAAAGTGCCAAGGTTTTATTATCATTCTTGGAATAAGGTTTTATTTGTTTTTTGTTTAGGTTATGGTTTGCATTTGATTCCTATGAATGTCATGAAGTGAAAATTAAAACTTGATTAATATTAACATTTGAACAATGAGAATTCAATCTTTAATTCCATAAGAATGTGTGAACAATTTCAAAGTCATCAAGGGTTACACAAATGCATTACTAATAATTGAGATTGGTGGATCAAACATTTAAATTTTATTAGGAAACCATGTTGCGTGTGAATATTTTTCTTTTGTATGTGTAGCTAAGTCTTCTTTGAAAGTGTTTCTTCACTAAATTAATTGTTCGATAATTCTCATTTCAATCACCCCAAAATATTCGTCTCTCTTAAAAAAACATTTTTTAATGAAATGTTATGCCAATTAATCTTTTAATTTCATACAATTTGTAAAAAACTTAAATTATTTCAATTTTGTAGATGGTAAGTGGGAAATTAATGTAGTGGAAGGAGGTTCATCATGTGGTAATTTGAAATGGTATCAAATATTGATCTTTCAACATTTAGTTAAGTTGGTTTATTATTTGTGATGAATTTATACAAGGCCTTGAAACTTTCTATTTGACATACACATGGAGGAAATTTTAAAGTTCAATAGTCATTTATTTTATGTCTAAGGTTGGGTTCAAATGGATGGTTATTTTTTGTAAATTCTAGGGTTTTACCTACTACTAGCATACAAGAAACCATTAGTGAAACAATTATATTAATGCTCTTTAAATCAAGTTTAGATGGGCCACCCTAATAGTGTCAGAAAAGAAGGAATGATGTCATCATCGCAACATGAGAGGGTGATTGATTAGGTATGTACTAAAAATGATATCATTTTTATGTATGTTGATGGACCATTGTTGTACAAAAGTGAACCTTTCACTATGAACTGAAATTTCTTGTTTTAGTTAAAAGTCTACTTTATTTGGGTACATATAGCCCACAAAGATAAGGTAACACCACAATGATGTTATCATTTCAAGATGTGTAGAAAATTTATTGTGAAATAAGCATTTTGAAGTACAATAAAAATAATTTCACTAGGGATCCATATTTTTGCAATAACTAAATCAATTTTACAGATGGTGGTCCTTTTGCAAAAAGGGTAAGTGAACCAAAAACTACTTGATATGTGTAGTTTAGTAACATATTGGATTTCTTCAAAGATTTAAAAAAAAATAGACTACTTAGGTGTAGATAGTTTTAAGTGAATCTCCATTTAACAATTCTATTTAGTGAAGTTCACCAACACATAAGATCTATGTAAAAGTGAAGGTTTGTGGGTGTAACGGCCATCATGCAAACCCCAAAGAACAAACATTGCATTTTTTTTTTTTTTAAAATACAAAGTAAAAATGCAACTAAACATTAAAACATATTCACATTGCACATTAACATTATCACGTCTAGTTCTCTGGGGCATGTAAGGTCACATTGCATAACAACTCATAACAAAAGGGTAAAAGATGAAACTGAATAACTTATCTAAAATTACATCCATTAAAATATTACAATAACCATTTATAGAAGTACATCCATGAACCTTAAGTAAGAGTATTATTACATCACATGTTACAATCATAACGAATCTCATACAATAATATTTACAAAGGTTCCTAAATAATACATCATCGTTTAAACATTACATTACATATTCTCAATACATGAATTACAATAAATCTCCCATACACATGGGATAAATACATAATACAATAATGTCTAAATTACAAAATGAACAACTGGTACAAGCTCCAACTGAAGAATGTTGAGATGAATGGATGCCAATGGGGAACCCAACAGGTGCGGAGCATGTTCCAGCCAACCACGTGGGTTATAAATAACCCACCCCCCGTGCTTAGAGGTGACAAGGAAGTAATCACGACCATGAATGTCATAAACTAATCCCAATAAAGGACAACATCTAGTACAATAATTCCAAAACAACATCAAGGATTATAAAGGACATAAAGACAACATTCATGAGTCACATAATAAACTTAAAGCCATAAATATTATCACAACAAAACAAGGCAATAACAATTAAGTTGTCCTTATCACAACAAAACAAGGCAATAACAAGGCAATAACAATAAACTGTTGAGAAGAATGTTGATCATAACAGGAGTTTTTCTGAGGTGGTTGTTTCAGAACCACAGGACCTTGGAACCCCCCCTCCAGTCGTCTCTATTGGTGAGGTTGTTAAGGAAACCCCTATTGAGCCATTGGCTACCTCTCCGGGTGAAAGTGCCTCGGCTGGTCATCTTGACAACTTTTCTGATAAGTCTCTATCTTTACAAAGTAGTCATGAGGACAACCCCAAGTGTAAGGCTGCTGGCTTTCATCATCATGAAAATATTAAGAAGGTGTGGCATAGTATGGCTATGTAGGTGGAAGAAGGATGGATTACTGTCAAGGGTAAAAAAGATAAATCTTCACGACCTTCTTTCGACATGACTCTTCACTCCCACAAGAAAAGTGCTAATTGTAAATCTTGATGGGTTTTGTTTGGGTGCTAGCTTTTTTGTTGGTTGCAGGCTGTCCTTTCTGCAGCCTGGCTTTTCTTATTGTAAAGGGTTACAGATCCGTTCAAAATCTGCTTTTCCCTAATATCAAAAACAATTAAGCCAGTAACTAAAGAACAATCATGAAACATTTCCAAATGAAACTGAAACAACAATCAGAATGCAATTCCAGAGGCAACAAAGAAACAAGCCATAAAGGTATCTAGTGGAGAGTGTCATCGCATAGCTTACATGGGTTATCCTGGCCCTTCCTCCAACTTGAGGCACCGACCCCCATCTATGGTTATCCTGGCCCTTCCTCCTACTTGAGGCACAGGACCCATAGAGTAGCTCATGTAGAGTCGTCAACCTCTCATGAGGACGAGGTTATGACTTTTCCGACCACGGCCTTCCCAGTCTATCATTAGTCTATGATAGCCCTAATGCATAAATGAGGTATCCAATATTATCTTATGTGTTTTTACTACCCATCCCCCTAAGTTCTATTATTAGGTTTTCACTTGTTAAACTACTCTTACGTGGGTTATCCTGAGCCCTTCCTCCTTTTGAGGCACCGACCCCCACGAAGAGCCACTCTCCTAGAAGACCCTGAAACATAAACCAAAACAAGGCAAGGGTTGTACCATAACGAATACAGCATATATCTCAAAACAAAGACATGCGAGGCATTACCCATCTCGCAATAACTCATAATCAAAATCTCAACAATCTCGTACAACCCTTCCAAAATAATAAAGCTAAATCATGCAACA
Organism: Sequoia sempervirens; assembly: GCA_007258455.2. NCBI lineage: Eukaryota > Viridiplantae > Streptophyta > Pinopsida > Cupressales > Cupressaceae > Sequoia > Sequoia sempervirens. Next base: position 155,097 of record VDFB02086177.1, on the reverse strand, counting down.
TCTCGAGCACATAATGTAAGGGTAAACATCTAATGATAAGAACATGCCTCTAGAAAACTAGAGTTCACAAACTCCAAAAATTGGGTTCATAAGATTGACAAGGTTCCCACAATAAAAAGGTCAAAATGATAACTCAAGGAAATAGAGAAGTCAATCAGAATTAAAGACTAACACCACATAATAACTTTCACACCAAATTAATATAATTATCTTACAAAACTTATCTTTTTCCTTTATATAATTTCACAATAAATTTACATAAAATATCCAATTCCCAAGAAATTTTTCCTTTTTTCATAATAATCACAATTATATATTTTTTTTTAATACTAAAAATGAATTTCATATATAAATCAAAATTCTACAAATATTACATTATATATGTATATATATTTTTTATATATATCCATTTTTTTAATACAAATACACACCATATATATTTTATATATATCATTTTTTAATAAAAATACACACCATATATATATAAGGTAAAACAAAACTTGGCGAATGTATGAAGGCTGTCAACCTTTTAAGTACTGCGCACAACAATCACTATGACTGTTGCGCGCAATAGTCATATTGACTGTTGTGTGCAGTCCTTCTGACCGCGCAGAGGGGTATGGGGGGTATGGCCCAACGTCGTCCCTCCCAACACCCTTCAAGAATTTTTTTTTTATTATTATTAATAAAAAATGTCGAAATAAAACAATTTTGTTTCAATTTTTTTTTATAAGTACAAAATGAACAGTCTAGGTGGGTACGAATTCGGCTCCATAATAAAACTTCAGATAAATTCATAATAACAAAAAATATATGTATATATATTTACTCGGTATATATATATATTTTGAAAGCACAAAACATATCTTTTAGAATAAATGCTCTGTATATATATATGTATTATATGTATATATTTATATCTTTTCTCAGATTTATATATATATACATATCTGAATATATATAAAACTCATCCATTTGAATAAAAAGAATTATTTTTCCACAGCCAAAGGATAAAGAAATTGGACATTTTCAAACAAAATTTTGACAACATTTACTTCTGTTTGTTTGCAACTCAGACAATTTCAAATTTCCAAAATAATTTTCCTTCTCAGAAAGTCTATTTATTTATTTAATTCAATTTTATTTTGTAAGTGAAAGCTAGAGAAATGATAAAATGGAACCTAGAGTCCTGCGCTGTTGAAACTTGATGAAGCTTTGCTTCATTCAGATAGCCCTTCGATTAACTTTTGTTCCTTCCTTAAGAACTTTGTCTCCCGATTTCCTTGCTCAAATTTCTAATCTACTACTCCATTCTGAAGAACCTCCCCAGTATGATGAAAGAAAATGAAACAATTTCCCTAGAAAAAACTTCAGAAGATCCAATATTTCAGAATTAATATTTTTGTGCAACATCTGTCAACATTTATTTTTTCCCGTGAATCAAAATCACACCAATATGCTATTAAATAAAAGATATCTCTTCCCTTTTTCGAAAGCTCTAAAAATCCAATATAAAAGAAATTTTCTAATTTAATTCTAGCTTTTCAGCCAACACTCAATTCTCATTCGTCCTTTTATCTTATCTTTTCTTTTATTGATTTTTTTCCATTTCACAATACTTTTCTGCTTTAATTCATATTTTGCAAGCTTGACTTGCAATGCACACAATTTACTTTATTTTATTAATTTATTTTATAATTATCCTCAACATTCTAATTTAATTAATTTAACAAAATACTAATCTTAAATGATTTAATTAACACTTAAATAAAACATGAATTTTAAATAAAACTTTTATATTTAATTTTCAAATTTATCCAACACTATTATAGACATCACTTAAAATTAAATAATTCACAATATACAAAACTCCAAAGTAAAATAATTACGAACAAGACACTCACTCAAACCACAATAATAAATTACATAAATGATAAACACAAGACGCACAATACCATTCAATTAGGACAGTTTGACAAACATGGGACAGGGTGACTTCCTTGTCTTCTCTGTTTCAACATCATGTCGTTGGGTAAATTTGATGCTCGCCCTGTCCTGCCAAAGTAGTTGGAATCGAGACTCTGTACCTGCAATCCCTACATCCAAACAAGGTCATGTACATGTACATATATATATATAAAATCAAAGCATTTCATTGTGAGAAGGAATTGTAGCGTAGCAGGGCACTCGCGAACAAGTGGTGCTACACTGTCCTCTCACCAAACTATTCTATCAATTACAATATCAAATATGAAATAACATTTCTAAACTAACTGATCATATCACAACATAATGTACTAAATCACTACATCTCAATATATTACAAAAATCAAACTAACATCACCAAACCACAATGTCATATGAAATATCCATGTCTTCAAATGTATAAGCATAATCACCAAACAATCTAATTATCCAATCCACTAAACCAAACAATAAATAGTACTATCACAATCACAAAGTATCAAACAAAAGCATAGAAAAATAATAAATCCAACAGTAACAGGAGGGGTATTACAGTGGGAATGTTTAAGTGAACTTGTTATGTGGGAATAAGCTACAAAATCAGTTTTGGGCTAGATGACCATGTGATCCGGTGGATATTTTTAGTGAAAAATAAAGTGTCTCCAAATCTCCAGATTTTTGCACCATAAGAAAGAGCTCAGCGTCCTGATTCCAGCGCAACTTGAATGGAGCGGAAAGGAGTCCGTTTGTACAAGTTATGGCTAGTCAAATCTTGGGTCAAACTGGGATCAGGGGATGTCCAGGAAGCGAAAAAAATGATTTCATCAAAAAAATTCAAAGTTGGCGTCATTGCGAAGAGCTCGTCGCAAGCTTTCCAACGCAACTTGTTTCGTCAAAATCTGACATCGTATGTATGCGATATTGTCAGTCAAAGATCATGCTATGAAGGGTTGACTTTGACCGTACAAAATGCTAACATCATCATTCTGCACCATAAAGATAGAGAATTCCAATCTGAATCTGACACGTGGCATCCAAGTCACACTATACAGATCTAATCAACAACTGACACGTGGCATCCGTACGCCAGTCAGCGGACACGTCAGCACACAGTCAACGTCCCGTCATTGTCCAGTCAGTGTCCTATCATCGCCCAGTCAACACACAGTCAGCATTTTAGATGGCATCCACATCAGCTTCATCGACAAATCAGGCTTTGCCATGTGGCACCTCCTCGGCATGCCATGTGGTCTCTCTCTCATCCTCCGGCGAGTGGGAAGTTGGTTTGTTAAAATTTTGTTGGGGGATTCAAACCCCCAACCTATTTCCGCCAAACTTAGCTGCTGGCCATTGCACCATATCTGCACGCCTAACAATGTATGGTTACCGATTCCTTTTGTTGATAGTTTGTTGATATGGTTTTAAAAAAAAACGCCGACGGCCAGGAGTGGAACCCGAAACCGCCGGGTTCCCAAAATCTTTATGCACCGATATACCACCGAACACATTTGATATAATATTGGCATCAATTTTATTTGATGTGTGCTTTGAAACAGAATTCCATTAATATAACAACTTCCCCTAATTTTATAAAAAGAAAACAAACAAATAATCCTTTTAAGGATTAAAAAACAAACCCCTAAACAATAAAAGCCCGATGGGAATAAAATGAAGGGCTTAAATTTATTTTATAAAGTGGGGGTTATTTTTAAAGATTTCTTTGTAAATTTGGGAGATTAAATTATTTTTAGGAGATATGGGGAAATATTTGTAAATCATTTGGTTATGAGCCAAATTGAGTAATATTTTTGTATAAAAAGGGTTGTATGGGTGAGAGTTGAGTTAAGTGATTTTTGATGTGAAACTCATATTTTTTCAAGTTGAGAGAAATAGATGTCGGCTGATACAAAGAAAGGAGATCTTTTGAGCCATTCTTGTACATCAGAGTTTTGTTATGCTACCGAAGTGCTCGAAGGAATGGTCTTGGTGCATTTGTAACTAAATTTCAAAGATTAATCGGATCAGTCGTTCTCTATTGGAGCCGACCTGGAGATGTAGTCACGTTTGTGGCGAACTCCGTAATCAAACTCTGTTTGCATCTCTCTCTTTCTTTCTCTCACTTTCTTTCATTTTGTTGTTATCACCTTGTCATTTTAATTATTGTAATTTCTTCCATGAGTTAATTTTGTTCCAATTAACTTTGAATAATCATTAAGCATTCAAATTTTGTAATATAGTCTAGATCCTATACAAATCAATTGGTATAAGAGCTCAATTGACTATTATTGCAGTTGTTTTCTTGAATGCTAACGAGATCCAGGATTCAGAAGGGTGAAGGCAAGGTCAAAGACTTTGATCCTGAGATCGGGAAGTGAAGAAATTTTCTGAAGATGTTTGTGTCTGGGATGGAGGTTCCTGAAGAAATCAGTGAGCAGGAATTTCGAAGAGCATTCCTCAAGATGAAGGCTAAGGTGGACATTCTTTTTCAAGAAAGACAAAAATGGAAGGAACTTGAAGGAGGTTATTCGAAGCAAGAAGATCGCAAAGACAAGAAAGGGAAACATCTTGGAGATGGTGGCAAGCAACCAGATCACCAATTTTCTCCTTCTCCTCCCTCTTCTCCTTCTTCTCCTTCTTCTCCATCTTCTCCTCATTCTACTTCTTTTAATCCTTTCAAGAGTGGGCATAAGCCTAAAATTAAATTGGATGTAAAATTTGACTTGCCTAAGTATTGTGGTGAACTAAATGCTGAAAAATTGGATGATTGGATTCAACAAGTTGAAGTCTATTGTAGAGTCCAAAACCTATTAGATGATGTTGATAGGATCCAATTAGCTACTCTTCAGTTAGGAGGTATAGCTTTAACCTGGTGGGAGAGTAAGACTAAGGCAGAAATTTCACAACATGGTAGAGTCAGTTTAACTTGGGAAAAGTTTGTTAATGCTCTTAAGAAGCAGTTTTATCCCCTAGGACATATGCAATAGTTAATGATGGACTGGAAAATGTTTGGGCAAGGGAAAGGTCAAATTGTCCAAGAGTACACCCATGAATTTAGGAAAAGGGCTATTGCTTTGAATGTTCCTTTGTACACCCAGGACACTTTGTTGAAGTACATAGGAGTTCTTCATTCCTACCTTAGGCATTCTATTTTGGTTTTGAATCCTAACAACTTGGATGAAGTTTGTGTCCAAGCTACCCACTTAGAGTCAAGGGGTAAAGGATCTTTTATTGATAAGTTTGGTAATGATGTAAAGAAATCTTCTAAGAATGCAGAGACAGGGAAAGGAAAGAACACAACTACAGTCAAGAAGGATGACAAACTTTCTTGCTCTCATTGTGACAGGAAGGGTCATGATGAAGAACAATGTTGGCAGTTGCATCCTGAACTGAGGCCTAAGTGGGCTCAAAAATGTAATCAGAAACAAAAAGGTAAGGAGAAAGCCACAAATGTTGTTATGGATCTTGGTTCAGATTCAGATGATGAGACTAAGAGAACAACTATGGGTCTAAAAGGTAAAGCTCCTATTTCTGGTGTTTCTATTGCTAGTTGTGTTTCTACTTCTACAGTTAATGATTTCTTTGAAGATAAGAAAACAAATGAGTTGTTTCATTTAAGGGTTGTTGCTAAGAATAGTAAAATTGATGCACTCATAGATAGTGGATCTCAGGTTAATCTGATTTCAGAAAGTGTTGTAAGAAACTTGGGATTAAAAACTACACAACATAAGAAACCTTATCCACTAGGCTGGATTTGTGAAAATGATAAGTTGCAAGTAACAAGACAATGCACCTTAAGATTCACAATCACTAGTAAATTTATGGATGAAGTACAGTTTGATGTGGTTCCACTGGATATCTGTGGGATAGTGCTTGGTATCCCTTATCTTTATGACATAAAAGCAATTTTCTATAGGGAAAAGAATCATTATCAGTTGTTTAAAGATGGAATGCAGTATATTGTACATTCTCACAGGATTAAGACTGATCATTCTTTTGCAAATACAAGGCAGTTAAAGAAGGCAATTAATGCAAGTAAAGAGTTAACTCTTATGTCTATTAGTACAGGTGGTTCTAAACTTGAATTTGGAGTAGCTAACCAAGGTCAGATGTTTCAGGATGCACTCGCAGTACAGCATGAGGGAATGATGATTGAAAGCATTGATGGTTCCTTAGGTAAAAATGTTCCTGTTCTAAAGGATCGATATCTTGTTGATTTATTCTCTTTCATTTCTCCATTATTGTTCAACTTGATGCTAGTCAATTTTTGTTGGTTAGTGGCTATGACAGTTGATGTAGAAGCTTATGGAAGTGATAGAATAATGTTTATGTTCAACAATGTTATTACAGTCTTCATTGTGCTTGTGATCCAGGTATTCAGATGTACAGAGGATACAGAACAAGTGGGGAGGCCAAGTCCTCACTTAATGTCAGAGTAAATGCCACTTTTGGAGGTCCAAAAGGTCTTCAATGGGGAGGCCTAATCCGGTGGATATTTTCAGTGAAAAATAAAGTGTCTCCAAATCTCTAGATTTTTACACCATAAGAAAGAGCTTAGCGTCCTAATTCTAGCGCAACTTGAACAGAGCAAAAAGGAGTCTGTTTGTACAAGTTATGGCCATTCAAACCTTGGGTCAAACTGGGATCAGGGAGCATCCAGGAAGCAAAAAAATGATGTTGTCAAAAGTTGTCAAAGTTTGTGTCATTACGAAGAGCTCGTCGTAAGCTTTCCAACTCAACTTGTTACATCAAAATCTGACATCGTATGCATGAGATATCGTCAGTCAAAGATCGTGCTATGAAGGGTTGACTTTGACCATATGGAATGTTGACGTCATCATTCCACACCGTACAGACAGAGAAGTGGTCCAATCTGAATCTAACACGTGGCATCCAAGTCACACTGTATGGATCCAATCAACAACTAACACGTGGCATCCGTACGCTAGTCAGCGGACACGTCATCACCCATCAGCACACAGTTAGTGTCCTGTCATCACCCAGTCAGCGTCCCGTCATCACCTAGTCGACACACAGTTAGCATTTTAGATGGCATCCATGTTAGCTTCATCGATGAATCAGGCTTTGCCACATGGCACCTCCTCAGCATGCTACGTGGTCTCTCTCTCATCCTTCGGCGAGTGGGAAGTTGGTTTGTTTGTTAAAATTTTGTTGGGGGATTTGAACCCCCAACCTATTTTTGCCAAACTTAGCTACTGGCCATTGCACCATATCTGCGCGCCTAACAATGTATGGGTACCGATTCCTTTTGTTGATAGTTTGTTGATATGGTTTTAAAAAAAACGCCGACAGCCGGGAGTGGAACCCGGAACTGCCAGGTTCCCAAATTCTTTATGCACTGATATACCACCGAACACATTTGATATAATATTGGCATCAGTTTTATTTGATGTTTTCTTTGAAACCGAATGCCTTTAATATAACAACTTCCCCTAATTTTATAAAAACAAAACAAACAAATAATCCTTTTAAGGATTAAAAAACAAACCCCTAAACAATAAAAAGCCTGATGGGAATAAAATGATGGGCTTAAATTTATTTTATAAAGTGGGGGTTATTTTTAAAGATTTCTTTGTAAATTTGGGAGATTAAATTGTTTTTAGGAGATATGGGGAAATATTTGTAAATCATTTGGTTATGAGCCAAATTGAGTAATATTTTTGTATAAAAAGGGTTGTATGGGTGAGAGTTGAGTTAAGTGATTTTTTATGTGAAACTCAGATTTTTTCAAGTTGAGAGAAATAGGTGTTGGGTGATACGAAGAAAGGAGATATTTTGAGCCATTCTTGTACATTGGAGTTTTGTTATGCTGCCGAAGTGCTCGAAGGAATGGTCTTGGTGCATTTGTAACTAAATTTCAGAGATTAATCAGATCAGTCGTTCTCTATTGGAGATGACCCGGAGACGTAGTCACATTTGTGGGAAACTCCGTAATCAAACTCTATTTGCATCTCTCTCTTTCTTTCTATCACTTTCTTTCATTCTGTTGTTATCACTTGTCATTTTAATTATTGTAATTATCTCCATGAGTTAATTTTGTTCTAATTAACTTGGAATAATCATTAAGCATTCAAATTTTGTAATATAGTCTAGATCCTATATAGATCACCATGCAAAACCCGCAAGCAAATAACTTGATCATTTTGAGGAGTTTTGAAAAAAAATTATAGGAAAATTATGTTATTTTCATTCGTTTTCCATCCATGATGGATATTTGGCCATATGAAGAACTAAATTTTGGGACCTTTCAAAGGATTTTGGAAATTGGTCTAACCTATAGGGAAAAGAAAAATAAAGAAAAAACAAAGGAGGGTATTTTTTTTTGAAAAAAAAATGGACCATGTTATGAAGAAACACAATAAAAAGATTAATTAAGGTATGTTGTTCAATATTAAGGGTGTTCCACATGTATAGTGAATGGTAGACTATGTATGTAATAAGTAGGCATTAATATTTTTATCTTGTAATAATATGTTAAACAGGCGTACGACAACTGAGAGGGGGGGTGAATCAACTGTCACATAATTCAAACTTAAAACTTCAACACTTATCAATTCCACAACCACACTATTTTATTATTAAGTAAGGGCATGAAACACAAATAATAGAAAGTAAATCAACACAATGAACACCAGATTTTTACGTGGAAAACCCAATAAAGGAAAAGCCATGGTGAGGGTTAACTCACAATATAGAGTAGTTTCAAACTAAGAACAAAAGGTGAACTGCCTAGAAGAAGGACTCACTTTCCAAGTACAAAGGTTCACTACCAACAGAAAGGAATCACTCTCCAACATGGAGGCCCACTTCCTACACAAAGATTTATAGAACAAAATAGGGCTTTATAGCCAAAATGAACTAAGAAGATGCACCTATCAAGTGTTGATGCAGTTCCGATGATGCTCAATATACAAACTTTACACATTTCATCCTTTTCATACTTCTTCACTTACACATTCACAACTCTATCTTCTTATGTCTCTTTATGTCTTTATCGATATCTTCAAAACTGTCCAATATATATACCCGTTCTTTACTGCAAGCATCAATTAGGTTGACCTAATTAGATGCATTTCTTATTCATGAAAGATATCAACTGTCAACTCCAACCATTCACAAAATATTTTAAAAATAAATTCAAAGCATTCAACCATTACATCATGTTCGTATAGACCAAAAAAATAGGTCACACATATGTCTACATATCGCATCATAATTAACTCAAGAATTTGGCCAAGAATAGATTTCAAAGAAAAAGAGGAAACTAATAGAATAATGTCACTATGTCATATGAGCACCAGAGCACATAATAATATGATCATGCATGCCTTCAACAATCATAAAAAATCTCCCAAAATCACAATCAGTAATTGTCAACTATGGAGAAATGCGAACAAGAATATCAGAGAGTACACCAAAAATATCAGATCCACCATCAAAGAAGATAAATCAGTTATACACACCGATTTAGGGTACCAAACCAAGCTTCCAACATGGTGACATCAATGACAACATATAGACAACCTTCTCCATTCTTCCAACAATCTCCCCTTTTGTCATTGATGCCAACATGTAAAAAAAATTCTCTTTCAATCTCTCTCCTCATTGCAAATATCTCCCCCATAACTTTATATTCTAACTTTCTCCATACTCTAACTCTCTCCCTGTTTGACATCAATGGAAAAGGTTGACAAAAAAGGATGTAAACATGGTGACATCAAAATTTCAAAAAGAATTCCAACTCTTCAAAAACTACCAACCATCCAAAACTTTAAATCATACAGAATTTAAGTGAAGAAAACATTCTTCACCTGAAATACCTTCTTGTACCTTTCTTTGAGAACTAGATGCAACTTCTTCTAGTTGAATACAACAGAATCCATTCTTGTGCATGTACTTTCTAATAAAGCCAACAGAGTGAAAGAAGATGACCAATTTGTAGCAGAGTACTATTTTTCAGCATCTTCTGCATCAATGAGAATTCTAGAAAGATGGTCTAACCAAACTTCAACAATCTCCTTTAGAAGCTAGAAGTTCTTCATCACATCATCTCTTTGTCTTTGTACAATGATTAGTTCAGCCTGTAATTCACCAAATCTTAGTCTTTTCTTCCCTTCTTTTTCTTCAAAGATATCGAAATTCTTTCCAAATTTTTTCACCTTAGATTCAATCACTTCAATTTTGCTTTTGAAATTATCTACTACTGCAGGCCACCTTAGACAATATTTGTAAATATTTGATATTTTTTTAATGCCCTTCTTTTTTTCCATAATCAGTTCAGATAGTCTCTGCTTAGCTTTACCACACCTCCTTTCAACCAATATTTCCATCTTACATCCTTTCTAGACCTTCAAGCAACATTCTTTCTTCAACAATCTCAACTAAACTTTCTGGCAAGGAATTAGAAACAAATGATACTTCAATACCTTTCTGAAGTAGATATTCTACCAAGGCATCATAAATCTTTAGTTTGTCAATATGAGAAGCTGCATTCCATAATTCACCAATTTTCTTCATCTTTCCCTTAACCATCATAGACTGGATGTCATCAAGATCAGGGAATTTAGGTCTAGTCAGGGATTCTTTCTCCTTTTCTTAAAAATTTTAATGATATCTTTAGTTATGATTTTTCTCTTCTTCAATTCTAGAGGGAAATCACTAATGCCGACCTCCAATTCTCTTTTTCAAAGGCCCATGAATAGTCATTCTTCACATTTCGACCTCATGCCAGCCTCTAACACGCCATTCTTCTAGGGGGTCTTTATAATTTTCTGATAATGCTCCCCCTAAGACCATGCTAGGTCTAGTTTCTGAATAATTCATATGTACCAGATGAGGGTATAGACACATCAATAGTTTTAGGTTTTCCTTCTTCTTTCTTCTTCCATATCTTATTCATCTCTTGCTTCATCTCTTCCTTGTCAATCTTCTTTACCGGTTCACTCTTCTCTTCCGGAGCAGACTTCTTTCCTTTCTTACTTCTGCAAATTTTTGAGACATGTCCAGGTTTGTTTCAGTTATAGCCGACCACACTTTTCTAATTAGTCTGTTCTCCATTATTCCTTGATCTACACTAATTTTCTCTGTGTCCAAATTTATTACAGGTATAGTAGTAGCCATTAAAGATTTGATTCATTCTGCCTTCATTAAACCTTGATTCCTGCTTACCTGACTGATCATTCTCACTTGAGATCTACATTCTATAGCCTTATGTCCAATTTTCCTACATTCAAAACATTGTCCAGTTAGGGGACCAGAAAATTGGTTGTTCCTGCTCTTGCATTTTGTTGTTCTATGACCATATTTGTTACAAGAAAAATAGACACCACTGAAAGAGGGATACCTTTATGCATTAGGATATCTCATAGGTCATCTTCTTATAAAATTCCATGAATTTCTTCTCTGCTTTCTTTTTTCTTGACTCTTCTAATTGTTTATTGCACTCTTCACATCATTAGAACTTTCACCGGTATCAATTCCCAAGCCATCTTTTCTTTACTTGGTTTCTTTCCTGCAAGTAATTCTTCAAGTTTACCAGAGCTAGATCTAAAATTATTCTCATAGAGTTTTTCCTTCTCTAGTTCCACTCTTAAGTTTACTAGTGTAGACATCCAAATTTGATCGCTCCCATACAATCAAATTCACCTCTTTATTCATCAATTTCATCAATATTAATTTATTCAATTAATATTGCACTTTATGTCTAAGGTCTATAAAGTATTTAATTTAACAATTAAATGCTTTACCTTTCAACTTTTTCCTCTCTAAATTAAATAAATACATCAACTTATTTAATTTAGTCATTTTAATCTTTTTGATTAAAATCAATTTAAAATTATTCATTTTTCTCTCTCCTTGTCACATCCTCCATAATCCTTCTCTAATCTAAATTAATTTAATTAATTCATGATTAGGACGTGCATCCTCTTAATCAAGGATTAATGTTGCATCCTCCAACATTTTCCACTTGCTTCTAATCTCTCATTAATTATTCTAATCAGGTGTTTGCACAACCTTAATCAAGGTCATTAGCCACATTTAGCATCACTTTTTAGTCAAACTTTTCATTTTCCTTTCTTGGCATTGACCCTCTTTCCCATGTGAATTTTTAATTCATATTTTATCCTTCCAAGAGTTCTAGAACATTGGAATTGTCACCTCATCCACATGTGACCAATTCCCACCATTTTGGAGACCCTCTCTTATCCATTAGCTTCTCCTAAGAATGTGAATTTTTAATTCACATTTATTTCTCCAACCACTTTCTCATTTCTCATGGAGATTTTTGAGGAATTCCAAAATTCCTCAAATGTCATTTTCATTCTCACTTGGGGACAAGAAGCTCCTTTTTGGGGAAATCTTCTCACTCCCCAAGGTCCTTGGAAGGTACTTGTCCTTCCTCCACATCATGTACTCTCCTTCCAAATCACCTACACATCATCCCACCCTTAGCCACTTCACATTCCACATGTCAAAATGTGAGGGCTTGTGAGTTCTCAACTCACCATAGCCCTTCATCTTGGCCTTGTTGGATAAATCTCAACCATTGAATTCTCTAGAGAATTCAAATTCCTCTATAAATACCCCCTCCTCTAAGGAATTTTTAACACTTAGTCATTTGAGCAACCTTATGCTATCATTTTGTGCACTCATTTTACAAACATTTTCTCTCATCTAGCCATCCATTTTAGCCATTTGCATTTACATCTCACCATATAGTTAATCTTGCATTTAGCTACATCAATAGTCATCTAAGGAGCATACAAAGCAATCAAAATCAAGGGCCAACCAAGGAATTGCAGCAACAAGGAAGGAATATTTGTTTTATAATCATCATTTCATCTATTTTCCTTGTTTTATCATTCCTTAGGCTAATCTTTAAGGTGTTCTTTATGTTTTTCCATTGCATTTTAGTTGTTTTCCACCATTAAAATAGGTTAAAACTCAAGGATAGACATTTTTGGCATGCCTGATGGGACCCACAAATAGGTTCCTTCACTGAATATTTGTTGTTGTTGAGTTTGTTTGCAGGAACAGGTCACAGAGGGGTGGCTATGCCCTCTGGCTTACTACAAAAAGTTAGTTGCACCCTCTATTTTACTACAGAAAGCCAGTTGTGCTATCTGTTTTATTGTAGAAAGCCAACTACACCCTATGTTTTACTACAGAAAGCTAGCTATGCCTTCTATTTTACTTTAGTGGGGTGGCCACACCCTTTAACTTAATTTTTTTTTTCTAACATTTTACTGCAGTGGGGCGGCCACACCCTTTCACTAAAAAAAATATTTTTCTAACACTTTTCTACAGTGGGGCGGCCACACCCTTTCACTCAAAAATTTTTTTCTAACACTTTTCTATAGTGGGGCATCCATGCCCTTTCACTCAAAAAAAAATTTCTAACACTTTTCTGCAACGGGGTGGCCATGCCTTTTCACTTGAAAAGCTTTTTCTAACACTTTTTTGCAGCGGGGCGACCACGCCCTTTCACTTAAAACGATTTTTCTAACACTTTTCTAAAGTGGGGCAACCATGCCCTTTAACTTAAAAAGCTTTTTGTAACACTTTTCTGCAGTGGGGCAGCCACACCCTTTCACTAAAAAGGATTTTTCTAACATTTTTTGCATCGGGGCGGCCATGCCCTTTCACTAAAAAGTATTTTTTTGACATTTTTTGCAATGGGACGGCCATGCCCTTTCACTTTAAAAAGCTTTCTCTAACATATTCTATAGCGGAGCGGCCATGCCCTTTCACTTAAAGGTTTTTTCTCTAACATTTTATTGCAGAAAGTCAGTTGTGCCCTTTGTTTTACTGCAGAAAGCCAACTGTGCCCTCTATTTTACTACAGAAAGTTAGCTGCACCCTTTTGTTCACTATAGAAAGTCAACTGCACCCTCCTGTTTACTACAGTGGGGCAGCTACACCCCAAAACAACACAATTTGAAAGGTAAAACAGTCATTTTAGCTTCATTTTTGTTCCCATTTTTTGTTGTTTTCAGGTACTAACCCCATAACATTGTTTTTGGCAAGGATATTGGTATTTTTGCTAACATTTTGCAGCATATTCTTCTATAATTTATGAAGAATGAAGGACAAAATAACTAACATTTGCTTGTTGGGCCATCTGTTTGCTCAGATTTTTAAAGGCTATCCTTGCTATTTTTGTAGAACATAGTTTAATTTGGGGGAAGTAATATTCATTGCTTGTTATGTTTTTTTATTTTTGTGTCACCCAAGGGGGCATTTGTTTGTTTTCACTTTCCCCTTTCAATTCGTGTGATCCTGGGGAGTAGTTGGAAATTATTAGTGTCTTCTTTTTAGTGGGACCTACTTGGGGATTTCATCACCCCAAGGGACGATTCCAACCACGCATACCAGCGAGGTATATAAAGGGGGGAGAGTGAAAGTTGTACTTCAATCCAGTCACGTCGTAATTGGTGGAGCGTCGAAGCTAGGGTGATACCTAGATAGATGTGAAGAGTTTGTCTAAGCCCTTCAGTATCTCGCTAGGGTTCCCGAATCATGCTTGTGATGGGCTGGTGGTCACGGTTGTGCCTCACGTACTGAGAGTATATCAAGGACTCCCTAGAAGCCTTGTGCATCCTAGATTAAGACCTTTGTTGGCCATACCCTTGACACTAATCATAGGATTGTGCTTGTTTGAAGTGTCTTCTTGTGAGAAGCCTATGAAATTTTAGACACATTAGCATTATTATTATCATTTCGAGTCCTTTCCATAGCCAATTCCATCTAAACCAAGTTCTGTTTACAACAAAAAGTCGACTGTGCCCTTGATTTTACTGTAGAAAGCTGACTGTGCCCCTAATTTTACTGCAGAAAGTTGACTATGCCCCTAATTTTACTACAGAAAGTTGACTACACCCCTGATGTTACCCCAGAAAGCTTACTGCACCCCTGATTTTACTGTAGAAAGATGACTATGCCCCTGATTTTACTGCAAAAAGTTGACTACGCCCCTAATTTTTACTACAAAAGGGAGGATTCACCGCTAAACATTCAATTTCATTTTGTATAGCCATTCCAAACCTCCATTTAATCATTCTCAAACCTTTGTTCATCCATTCCAATAAATTTTCCACCCATTTGAAACATCCATTTCTATTACCCACTAACCCATCCTACTGAAGCCCTATCATTTGCATCATCCAACCTCGCAGTTTAGTCTGTTTTACAACCTCTTTCATCACATCAAACCCCCCTAAAACTTTTCTTGAAGATTGTTATCCTAATTGACTTGGGCATTTGAATTTGGTCATTATCCTTCACATCAAATCATCAACTTTGGCCCACATCCATTCACTTTCATCTCAAAGTGAATTTGGTGCCATAAGTTACCACCCTCGGCCCAAATCAATCCACTTCCATCTTGAGGTGGATTCATTGTCGTGATCATCTATTTGTCCTTCAATCCAGTCAATCAATGCCTTTAGTCACCTAGGGTGATTTCCTAATTAGGTTTAGAATCCTACACTTCTCTAATCATCCAATCAATCCAATTCAATCAAATTTATCCAATCATCATCACACCTATCCAATCAAATCCAATCATCTAATCAAACCAATCACCCTTATCCAATCAAACTCGTCCAATCATTGTCACACCTATCCAATCAAATTTATCTAGAATCATCATCACACTTATCCAATCAAATTTATCCAATCATCTAATCAAGCTAAGCACACCAATCCTATTAGGTTCCTCTAATCACAATTATCTAATCAACATCGTCCAATCATCTAATCTATTTAATCATTTGAACCAATCCAGTTCTCTAATCCAATTCATCCAACTAGCCTTTGTCCAATCACACAATCATTTGACTATCATGTCCACATCTACACTAAGCCTTTACCTTTTATGCCCGTGCAAACTTGATCCCAAAGCAAAAAGGAAATGGCACAAAAATGTCAAGATTCCCAACTAAACACTTCTCAAGATCCTAACAATGTTGCAAATATCTCACAAGATCCTCATAACGGTACTTCATCACAATCCACCACCCAAGATTAGAACAACCCACCATATGATGAAGAGAATATGATCAATTAGCCTGAACTCACACTTGAGGAGCATTTTAGCAACCCCACCAATGTGCAAATGATTGATCGTCTACTTGAACAACATGGAGAAGTAATTTTAGCCCATCTAATTGAGAAATGTGTTAAACCCCCATCAAGCATTGACTTGTCCAAATATGGAAATCCAACATCTCACACCCCACCAGTCTCACAAATTGCCCCAAGTGATTCATACATCCCCAATATGCCTCTAGTAGAGGGTTGGTATCAACTTGAATTTAGAAATGTCATCCTTTACCATGTCAACAATCCTCCACACGCCCCAATTTCAGTCAGAAGTGCTTCCCAAACGCCCGATCCTAATGATCCTTTTGCTTATGGTATGCCGCAAAACACTCTGCAGCGTCCTCCATTAATGTTGACCGCACCACCCCTTTCAAATCCACCTCAAGCAAGTGATGGGGGAAACCCTTTCACCCCCTTGCCTACACCTCCTAGGACCACAAATAATCCACCTTCATTCACATCCCAACAACCTCCTCAATCCAACATGCCTCCACAAGGTACATCGCAACCCAATATCCCCGCTGTCACTCAACCACCTCACCAACAAAAACAATTTCCTAATCCTCTAGCTTCATCACAACCACCACCCCACCAATTGCAAGGAAATCCATCTCAGCATCGTGTCCCAACTGTATCCCTATTCCTTGCATCCATTTTATGCCCACAAAATCAACCTGAATGCAACATCCTGTCTCAGCCCGTGCAACAATTGATAGCACACCAACAACCTCCTAAACACCATTTCTATCATAACCCACAATAGTTTCAACAACAACCATCTTATGTGGCCTCACAACAGTCACATCAATACCCTCAGTATCAACAAACCAATCCACAACACTTCATTCATGCTCCTCATCATTACGCTACCCATAATTACCAAATCAATCTATACTCCACCTCACAACAACAACCTCCATACTAGAAAACACCCCTGACACATCAACAGGGGACACCATCCTCTCATTATCAAAATCCATACCTCCATCTTCAAACACTATCTCAACAAGATCCACAGTCATCCTACCATTCATATCCATCCAACCCACCTACCTCGATAGCACCACTAGTCAACGCGGATCTATTGGAAATCAAAGTTGCTTTGAAAGATTTCCAAGAAGGGACTAGTAAGCAATCTTTTAAATTTGAAGATATATGTACCTATCCATTTGATCCCTCCATCTCATTGATTCCCTTCCCCAAACATTTTGAGATACCAAAATTTGATAGATTCAAGGGAAACAAAGATCCTAAAGCCCACTTGCAAGAGTCTTACTTCCAGTGTCAAGAGGTCATACACAACAATAACTACCTCTTACATTTGTTCCCCTAGAGCCTGACAAGAAATGCCTTAGAGTGGTTCATGGGTCTAGAACAAGGGTCCATCAAATCCTTTGCGGATCTTTCAAACAAAAAAAATTCCTACTTCTCCTTCAATTTGGAGAGACACTGATACCTTGGAGCTCCTCAAAGAGAAACAATGTTAAGGTGAAACCTTTGCTAGCTACCTTCAAAGGTGGCATGCACTAGCAAGCTGAATGAAAAACCCTCTCAAAGAGGACATGGTCACTCTCTTTATTGAGAACTCACATCATGAAATGGACCATAATGTTAGACTCCATTGTGTCACCACCTTTGCTGAGGTAGTGGAGAAAGGACCCATCCTTGAACGAGCCCTTACTGCTAAGGGGCATATCAAGATACACAACCACGACAAAGAGTGACCATCTAGAGATAAGTCACTCTATTGGAACAAGAACAAGAATGTTGTGAATGATGGTGTCACTGATACTAAAAATGTCCAAGTAGCTAATACCTCTCAGAGGCAACAACCTGCCTCTAACCAACCAACTACCCATAATATCATATCAATACCATAGCGGGCACCGCACCCCCCTTAACAGTCAAACCAAAATAGTCAAGGGAACAACAAACACCAATCCACCCAACTAGGTGAGTCTTTAAGTACCATCCTTAATAGACTCATACATGTGAATTATTCAATTGTTTATCCCATCACCAAGCCATTTGATGAGTCTAAACCAAAGCCTAATTGGTATAAAAACAATGAATATTGTGACTTTCATAAAATCAAAGGGCATTCCACCAATAAATGTCAAAGTCTCAAAAAATACGTCCAAGATCTTATTGATCGTGGTGATATCCAAATCGACACCAATCAAGCCTTGTCATTCAATGCTCAATTAGAGATTTACCAAAATTCCTTCCCGAACCATAATCAAGGTGCAAGTACATCCAATAACTATCCTCAAAACAACATTATAAATAACAAAAGTTATAAGAGTACACCCCTCAATTATGATGGCATTGTCCATTACATTGAGCGGGTGGAACCCCATGTATCCATGATACATGTCAAAGCCAAAGATCCCCAATGTGTTTTTGCTACTAGAAGAACCCACATCACTGTCCCCGCAGCCTTTGCATCCTCCCCATCCCAACAAAATCATGTAAATTATCAGTTTAATATTCTTGATCACTTGGGAAAATCTCCTATGCATATCTCAATTTTGGATTTGCTTAAGTTCTCCCCTGTGCATCAAGAAATCCTGAACTGAGCCTTACAGGAAACCCAAGTGCCAAATAACATTGACCCTACACAATTCCAAGCCTTAGTGGGACATCTGGCCCTATCTTATCAATTGTAGTTCATCCCAAATGACATGCCTAACATTAATGCCAACCTTAACCGTCCCCTACATATTGAAGTCCTAGTTACCCGTCATAAAGTAAAAGGGGTCCTAGTAGATAATTGATCTACCCTCAATCTATGCACTCTAAGGTTTATAAAGCAGTTAGGGTATACTCAAGAGGACCTAAGTAATCAAATCATTACAATCAAGGCTTATGATAATGCAGAAAGAGATTCTAAAGGGGTTATCAGTCTTCCCACCCAGCTTGGACCCGTGACTCAATACACTACATGCCATGTCCTTGATCTGGACTTACCCTACAATCTCCTCCTTGGTTGTCCATGGCTCAATACCATGCAAACCATCCCATCCACATATCATCAATGCCTAAAATTCCTAGTTAATGGATAGGAGGTCACCATCTATGCATATCCACAACCATTTGAATATTGTCGTGCATTAGAAGAATCATTCCCCCATTTGCATTATTGTCCTAGAGTTGAAATGGGGGAACCTCTGCCATCACCATCTTCATCCGCCACACCAGCCATTCTATCTTCCACCACTCCATCTTCCACCACTTCATCTTCCACCATCACTAAAGTCCAGATCATTAACAAAGGTTGTGGTGAATATGAAATGAATATAGCTCTAAATACGGAAACCATGCCACCATCACCACACACATATGGTCAACCTTCGCAATCTACACAAATGAAAGAAGACAAGACAATTACCTTCAGCGTCAAGAATATCCCCACTACCACTTTTTGGTCCCTTGGATAAAGGATAGATGCACCAAAAGATGATATTAGTCAGTGGATATATTGTGAAGAGCCCCAACCAAAAAATACCCTTAAGAAATACTTTCAAGAAGTATACCCCTGGTCATCCAAGTTCACAGAAAATCATAACTACCAAGGTGGGGGTCTAGGCAAAGAAGAACAAGGGTGGATACAACCTATTGAATATTGAATCTTCCACGAAATATAGGCCTAGGCTATGACAAAAAGGAAAAAGATCGTACAACATCATCTAATACTTCCAACAATGTTAGTGTGGATAATGGTCCCTTAGAAGACCTACTTGAGGAAGAATCTGTCATACATGCGTACAATGATATGGATCACCCAGATCTTTCATCCATGGTTGATTTCCTATTCGTCTTTACCATTAGCCTTTCCCTTAAACATCCTGAACTTATTGATTGGGACCTACGAGATAGCACACCTGTCAATGTCTCTCTAGATAAATATGTCAACTTTATGCGATTGGGGGAAGATGAATGCTCTAGCCGCAAAAATAAAAATAGGAAAAATAAAAAAGGGCCACCTAGTGAAAACCTCTTTGAGGCATCTCTTGACCCTGAAAAAGTAAAAACAAAGGGTGTATCTGACGGCGAAAACCTTGGTGAGGCACTTGAAGATGGAGACATTCATCTTCCTCTTGTAGGAACACAACTATCTAAATGATCATCTATCCTAATAGAAGAAACACAAGAAGTCAACTTGGGAACCAAAGAAGATCCTAAGATAACATATGTGGCCAAGTCATTATTAGAAGAATAATATGCAAAAATTGTTCAACTCCTCAAGGATGGAAATATCAACTTTGCATGGACATATTCTGACATGCCAGGATTAAATCTAGCTCTGGTAGTGCATTATCTAGATGTTCATCCTGACGCCAAGCTAGTCAAACAAAAACTCCGCAAGATGCATCCAAAAGTTTCCCTTCTAGTCAAGAAAGAATTAGAGAACCTGTTAGAGGCACAGTTCATAAGACCTATCAACTATTCTGAATGGATCTCCAATGTTGTTCCAGTTGCCAAACCAAATGGAAATGTCAGAGTATGTACCAACTTTAGGGATCTTAACAAAGCATTCCCAAAGGATGATTTCCCTTTACCAAACATTGACATGTTGGTAGACTTAACAGGAGGACATGCAATGTTATCCCTCATGGATGGCTTTTTTGAATATAATCAAATTAGAATTGCACCTGAAGACCAGCACAAAACTGCTTTTATAACACCTTGGGGTACCTTTTGCTACAATGTTATGCCCTTTGGTCTTAAGAATGCAGGGGCAACATATCAACAAGAAATGACCATTATCTTCCATGATCTCATCCACATCATTATGGAAGATTATGTCGATGATTTTCTAGGGAAATCTAGAACTAGAGTTAAGCACCCCATAGTCCTAAGGAAGATCTTTGAGTGCTTAGAACACTACAAATTGAGCTTTAATCCAAAAAAGTGTGTGTTTGGGGTAACATCGTGCAAATTGTTGGGATTCATTGTCTCCAAAAGAGGTATCAAAGTGGATCCAACAAAAGTCAAAGAGATCATGGATATGCCTCCACCACGTAATATGAAAGAATTAAGAAGTCTTCAGGGAAAGCTACAGTCCATTAGAAGGTTCATAGCCCAGCTAACTAATAAATTTCAACCATTTACACATCTGTTGAAGAAAAATGCATCCTTCAAATGGGATCTTGTATGTGAGCAAGGGTTTGATAAGATCAAAGAATATCTGGGTTATCCTCCTGTTCTTATGCCTCTGATTCCTAGAAAACCAATTTTATTATACATCTCTGCCACTTCAGAAGCACTGGGGGCATTATTGGAAAAACATGATGAATCATCTAGAGAATGAGCAATTTACTACATCAGTCAGACCCTAGTGGGTTATGAGCTTAATTATTCTTCCATAGAGAAAGCTTGTCTAGCCATTGTCTTTTGGCCCTAGAAAATCAGACATTATATGCTCAGTCATCCTATGAATTTAAAAACCTAAGTAGACCCACTCAAATATCTTATATCTAGAACAATCCTAACTGGGCGGATGGCTAAATGGGTCATGGTGCTAAGTGAATTTGACATAGAGTATGTAGATCACAAAGCTATCAAGGGACATATAATAGCAGATAAGTTAGCTAATGCTCCCCTAGTTGATGCTTATCCATTGATCACATAATTTCCTGATGAAGAAGTTTTCTCAGTCATTGAAGCAACCATGTGCACACTATATTTTGATGGGTCATACACGCATAATGGATCAGGGGTAGGCATATTATTTGTTACTCCTCAAGGAGATTACATCCCAAAATCATTCAGACTAGCTTTCCCATGCACTATCAACATAGCCGAGTATGAAGCCCTCCTTACTGGATTAAAAATCACAATTGAATGAAATATCACCCAACTGAGAGTTTTTGACGATTCACAACTAGTTATTAAGCAAGTCAACAATGAATTTTTGAAAAAATATGAGAAGATTCTACCCTACAAATGTATGGTTGATGACTTTAATAAGTCCTTTACCTCTATCCAGTTTGATCAGATCCCCAGGATTCAGAATAAAGCTATTGATGCAATGGCCACGATCAGTTCCTTGATTGACATGCCTAAGAATCAAACAGAATGCGAGTTCCTTGTTGAAAAAATCTTAATTCCAGCATATGCTATCCCTAAGACTAAAATGGTGTGTGCTATTGTGGGTCCTACTTCCCCTTAGTACCAAGACGTCTATGCCTATCTTCATGATAACACTTTACCCCCAAATCTTACACGAAACCAACACAAAACCTTTATCCAACGCTCATCTTGATACATTATTATTGGTGATACACTTTATCGTCGTGGGTATGATGGAACCATCCTCAAGTGTCTAAACGAGACTAAAGCCCATACTGCACTAACAAAAGTACATAGTGGTGTTTGTGGGGCACACTCAAATGGTATGGCCTTAGCTAGAAATATTCTTTGAGCTAGATATTACTGGCCTACATTGGAACATGATTCCTAAGTTTGTGAAGAAATGTCTCCCATGCCAAAAGCATGCAGATCTGATTCATGCATCGGCATAGGACCTTCAACCCCTTCTCACACCATGGCGCTTCTCTCAGTGGGGCTTTGACCTAATCGAAAAGATATACCCACCATCCTCTGATGGCCACACCTTCATTATCACTACCACTGAGTACTTTACCAACTAGGTGGAAGCAATGCCACTCTCACAAATCATTGGTACTTAGATTTCAAAATTCATCCTTTACCATATCATATGTCAATACGGTATCCCATCCATCATCCTCTCAGATAACGGAAAGCCTTTCAAAAACAAAACCATGAAAGAACTTTGTGACACCTTTCATATTCAACACTCTTGGTCCATGCCTTATTACCCCCAGGGTAATGGTCAAGCAAAAGCTACTAACAAGACTCTAATCCAAATCCTTAAAAAGGTCATCAATAAAACTGGTAGAGATTGGCACCTCCATATTCATCCCCCCCTTTGGGCATATCACACTTCCATCTGCACCCCTACTAGCACCACCCCATTCTCTCTAGTATATGGTGTCGAAGCCATCTTGCCGATTGAGGTCAAGATCCCCTCACTGATAATTTATCTAAAGAACCTTATCAGTGAAGAGGACACCCATATTGCAAGACTTGCTCAGCTGGAATTACTTGATGAAAGGTGGATCAAAGCTCATGATCATCTTTAGGCCTATCAAAACTGCCTTAAATGCAACTACAACCAGAAGGTTTTCCCTCACTAGTTTAATATTGGTGACCTTGTCCTTAAAGAAAATTAGCACACTTAGCAGGACCAAGCTAAGAAAGTAAAGTTTGAAGCAAATTGGTTGGGTCCCTAAATCATCACTACAAAATATGGATATGGGGTATACAAACTTACCACTCTTGAAGGAGAGCCCCTAGAAGAGCCAATTAATATCATGCATCTGAAAAGGTTTTATACCTGAGTCCGCTTAGTGGCCCTATCTATATAAAAGAATATAAAAAAATAAAAATCCAAAACTAGTAAAGAGAAATAATTCGTCCTGTGGTGAAAACCACCCTAAGTGGTGCCTTGGATACGTACATTTGGTGAAAACCTAATCATAGGTGCCATTTGTAGAGGGCTTAATCATTATCTACCTTGTGTCCTAGTTATTTTATACTTTCATCCTCACCCATCCCATCCTTGGCCGCTAGGTATATATCTTGGTTGAGCATTGGACGATCTACATTATCTATACATCATCCTAAGCTTTTATCCTAATTTGAGCTTATGTCACTTTGACCATTCTTCAGAAACTTTTTGTCATCGTCTAGGATCATCCATCGTGTCGGTCTCACCTAGTTCTTATCCTGTTCCAATGGTCCTTTTTGTATTAGTCAAACTTTGTTGCCCTTGCACTTTCACGTAGGCAAGGATGATCATTTGATCCGTCCTCGGGCCATGTTGGACCAACCTATTTTGGACTCCATCATTTGTCTTCATCAGTCCCTTTTCACTTTTATCCATGGTCATTTATCATTTGTGTTTTCTGAACTATGTTGCCCCTATGCTTTCACATAGGCAAGGTTGATCATTTGATCCTCCCCCGGGGCATTTTTCTATTGTGTCTTGTGTCATTCATCATCAGTCACCATTGTCTTCTTTCCACTTTATCCATAGTATTTTTTGGAACTATGAGGGCTCTGCACTTTCACGTTGGCAAGGCTAATCTATGAGGCCCCTGAGCCCCTAGGTATGTAGGATGTTTCAATCTTATGTCATGCGTCTTGTCTCCCTTGTGTTGTGTCATCAAGCTATACCCTTATCTAGTTGGTTCTTAACAAATGAGATCCACTAGTATTAGAATATCCAATCGGTTTTGAGTATCCAATGTCATAACGATCTTTTAGTTTAGTATCCATCATTGGTTTCAACAAGATTCATCCTTCCTAACAGACCTCATCAGCCCCATCCATCCCCTCGATCCTATGGCAAAGGACATTTTGAAAATTGATTGTGATCTTTTGATGCTTTTGATTTTTGTTTAACATTTGAGCTCCCTATCATCACCTTTCAAGGCCACCATGATCCATCATATTATGGTGTGTTTTGACTGGATAACATAGGGGCATATCTTGATCTTTTTATTGTTGTTGTCTATTGCATTTTCCAACGTAGTATCCACCAAGATCCCTATGATCTTGTGTTATGTTGGGGCATCCCTTTGTGCTTGTGGTTATTCCGATGCTTAGCCCAACCAAGGTCTTTGTGACTTTGGGGTATTGGAATAACCTTCTTGTCTATTGTATTTGTTTTATGCATTTGACACTAACTTGCCATGGTTTCCTATACCCTGGCACTAGGTGTCATATGCTATAGAAAAAATCAGTGCTCTGAAGATGGAAAATCAAATTAGGATTACATTTCATGATCACCTTATTATTTTGGTTGTGCAAATACTTCACCTTCTATGTCCCATTCTTCTCGGGATACTACAGGTCCTTGACAGGTGTAAAATCACACCCATCCTCCACTTTCATTATTCCTACATCTACCCACATTCCCATGTAAGTCCTTATTGACATTTATGTTCATATTGTATTACATTTCATGATTTATCATTCAAATTGCATGTTATAGGTTCATTGCATTCTATCCCATACCCATATGGGCTTGATTATATTAATCATGTTACATTATTCTAAGCATCTTAGGTACATTACATAATATTGCCACCTGCATCACAAAGTGTTAGGTCCATCATAAATAAAGTCATAACACATACATCAAATCTTGCATTACACATGATATTCGACATACATAACATCCATCTCATCCCTATAAGCATCAAGATAAACCATCATAAACATGTACATACATCATGCTCATCATATACCTATCCAAAAACATACACAAATGCATACTACACATGAACATGGTGTCAATAAGGGTTGTCATATATCATATATAAATATACCAAAAGTCCAAAGTACATCTCATAGTCATAACTATCACATGAATAACATCATAATAATGTCATTGATGTCATCAGAATATATGACCATCGTATACAAAATCATCTAATCAAAACACCAGTACAAGGTTTTGTAAATAACAACTGCACCTCTATACTATCCACCTGCCCTGCACACCTGCCCTGCACCTGTCAAAAAATTGGTAACCTGTCACCTATTGAATGAGTTGCCCACATATGATCTCTGGGGAGAATTAGGTGTTGTCCCCCTACCTAGAGAAACCCCTAGTGAATCGCTATAACCTTGAGTCTGCGTCCCCAGTGACTGAGATGGCACCGACATCTGAGGCATCTTCCGAATGTAATAGAATGTTCGTTGTACCGAATCAAGAACCACATGATGACATGCAACCATCCAAAATCATGCCTCTCTCATATTCTCCTCTCGCTCAGTAACCTGTACTTGAGTAGAATTCCACTCCTAATGATACCTATCTCGGTCCCTAGTAATGGCTCTCCTCTCCTACTCCCATGCCTCCTAAGATAATCATCGTTGTGATAGCTTTGCCTATAATTGATCCCTCATCTCCTCTGCAGCCACCACTTGCACTACCGCTATATCTCTCTCCCTCTGCAATACTTGTATATCTACTCCTAGCATGCCATCATTGCTTTGTACTACCTGTGCCTGAGCCACTGCGGCATCCCTCTCTACCTTTAGTGTCTGCATCTATACCTCTATTGCATCCCTCTCCCTCTCAACAGCCTGTGCTTGAGCGACTGCTACATCCCTATCCGTCTGAAGAGCCTACAATCTCAACTCTGCTGAATCTCACTCTCTTTGGAGCACCGATACCTTTGACACTGCCTCCTCCCTCCTCCTCTGCAGAGACTATACCTGTTCCTCTATCCACCCTCTTTCACTCTACAAAACCTAAACTCGTGCCTGCACCACATCCCTCTCCACCTCCATACCCTGCACCTACGCTTATGCTACATCTCTCTTTGTTTGTATAATACATGCCTGCTCTCTAGCCTCATCCTCACTCTCCTACATCAACCCCATATCTCTGACTTTATGCTCTAAACAATGCACTCTATCATGGAGCTCATCCCTCTCCGCTAAATATCCTTGGTCTGCTGACCAATGCCTACTAACCCCTGATCTGTCATCCCCTCTAGCTCCCCCTAGCCTGTAATACGACGACCTCTGCCTGTAGCCTGTCACAATCCCACCTCACACTAGCCAACTCACCCTGCACCCCCTGCAAATCTTCCTGTATGTTGTCTCTCTCCCACTCCACTACCCTCACTTGTGCATCTAGGTAGATAATAATGGCCTCATAATCTCTCTGAATCTCTACCTAAATTCTCACTAGCTCAGCCTTGAGGGATCTCACTCTTTGCTTCGTAATCTACACCTCACCTCGGTACCTCTCAGCTGTACAGTGGGATCCTCTGGTGCCACATAAGGAACCAGTGCCAATGGATCTGCATCCATAACATCCATATCTGGAACATCTCCATCTACCTCCATCGCATCATCCTCACCTTTGCCCCCTGCCTCTATTGAGTCTCGCAATCCTCCACAATGAGATTAACTCAAAATCGCTGCTACTGACCATGCCTCTCCACCACAAACCGTCAACCTAAAGGTCTCCTCTCCTCCTCCAGTGCCTCCATTGCATCATCCCCCCTCTACCCTCCTGATCCTATCGAGTCTCGTGGTCCTCCACAGTGGGACGGACCCAAAATTGCCACAATTGACCATGCCTCCCCACCACAAATTGTCATCCTGAGGGTCTCCTCTCCTCCTTTGATGTCTTCTCTCCTCCACATCCTCCACATTCACCACCTTGTCAACCCTCCTCTCCCCTTGGGATCTTCGTAGTTGGTTCCTCCCCTGCAAACTCCCTTATTGGCCTATCATTGCCCTCCTCTCTAGCTCAACTCTCTCCTCCCTCACCTCGATTGCAACCCCCCTGTGCTACTAATAATCTCTCTCCCTCTGGTCTCTCCTATGATGTATCCTCCTCCTCCCTGCTCTAATCGGTTGATCTGCAATCACTTATCCTATCTCATCCTAGTCTACCTCCTCCTGTCCTCCGTGCTCTGCCTATCCAGCAGCCTCCCTCCTCCGCTGAACCCTCCCCCTCCTCTCTCTCTACAGTCCTTGTTTGTCATTTGATTCGAATCCTAACACCCCAATAATGGCCTCCATAGGAGTAATACTCTCCCATTGCATATTCTAGAACCACCCTAGAAATTGACCTGTCATCGCTGGCACTTGCTCTCCTCCAACCCTCCTTGTGTAAGGCACATGTCCTGCTGACATCCACGCCTCCCTGGCCGTCTCGGTGAAATAGGGCCTCCCCATGGTACCTTCCTACTGTACCGATGAAACATGATAGGCACTGCCAGAATATCCTTTCTTAGCCCAAACTTCATTAGCACTTTGTCTGGTCGATGTGACTCTACTATGCATGGAAAAATCCCAATCAAGAAGCATCTACTCAAAAAATATCCTTGATGTCTCCCCTTGTCCTCCCATCCCCTAAACCAGGGACACATATATGGCTGCCACTCTATGTGCATCGCCTACAAGTCATCAAAGGATCTCCTCCACCCATCCATATCCCCCTGCATCTCATATCGTAATACCCAACCTCTAGCCTCCCCATACTCCCATAGAATGACCTCTCTATCATCCACTATCCCTACCCTCACCACTATCGACCTCGTCACCGAAATGTGCTCCTAGGCCCAAACCTGTAATAGCGTCATGTGTGTCAAACTCGCCGATCTCTGGTAGCAGATACCATGCATATCCCTATATAAATGAGCCAATACACATGACCCCCATGAAAACTGTCCCTTTCGTCACTCGACAATGTGTTGAATCACCTCCATAAACTATAGGCTGCAAGAGTGCCTGCTCCGATCTGGCAATAATATCTTGCTAATCAACCCACATAGGAACAATGATAGCACTGGTATCCTTAGTGACAAACATCTATCCAAATCCAATTTCCCCTTTTGAATGGGTAGACCATCTTGTCCAAACAACACCCTCACAATCTCATTAGCTCAGTTTTTTTAGCTCTATCCAATGGTACCTTCTATTTATTCCTATCGATAAGTCGTTCGGGGACCCCTTTTCCTTCCCCAACTACCCTCTCGAGGGGGCATACCCTACCATTGTTTCTCCCTTATTTTGGCACAGTCATTGGGGTATCTTCAACTTCTTCCACACTGGGGCATTAAGTCTTATCACTTCCTTCCTCATTTGCATTCTATTTTTCTTCAAAACAGTGTTATTCTAACAATATTTTGAAGAGGGGGAAAATGTAGACATCCAAATTTGATCACTCCCATACGATCAAATTCACCTCTTTATTCATCAATTTCGTCAATATTAATTTAATCAATCAATTAATATTGTACTTTTTGTCTAAGGTTTTTAAACTATTTAATTTAACAATTAAATGCTTTATCTTTCACCTTTTTCCTCTCTAAATTCAATAAATACATCAACTTATTTAATTTAGTTATTTTAATCTGTTTGATTAAAATCAATTTAAAATTCTTCCTTTTTCTCTCCTTGTCACATCCTCCATAATCCTTCTCTAATCTGAATTAATTTAATTAATTCATGATTAGGATGTGCATCCTCTTAATCAAGGATTAATGTCACATCCTCCTACATTTTCCACTTGCTTCTAATCTCTCATTAATTATTCTAATCAGGTGTTTGCACAACCTTAATCAAGGTCATTAGCCACATTTAGCATCACTTTTTAGTCAACCTTTTCATTTTCCTTTCTTGTCATTGACCCTCTTTCGCATGTGAATTTTTAATTCACATTTATTCATCCTAGGTCCTCCTCTTCCCCATGTGAATTTTTAATTCACATTTTATCCTTCCAAGACTTCTAGAACATTGGACTTGTCACCTCATCCACATGTGACCAATTCCCACCTTTTTGGAGACCCTCTCTTATCCATTAGATTCTCCTAAGAATGTAAATTTTTAATTTGCATTTATTTCTCTAACCACTTTCTCATTTCCCATGGAGATTTTTGAGGAATTCCAAAATTCCTCAAAATGTCATTTTCATTCTCACTTGGGAACAAGAAGCTCCTTTTTGAGGAAATCTTCTCACTTCCCAATGAACTTGGAAGGTACTTGTCATTCCTTCACATCATGTACTCTCCTTCCACATCACCTACACATCATGCCTCCCTTAGCCACTTCACATTCCACATGTCAAAATGTGAGGGCTTGTGAGTTCTCAACTCACCATAGCCCTTCATCTTGGCCTTGTTGGATAAATCTCAACCATTGAATTCTCTAGAGAATTGAAATTCCTCTATAAATACCCCCTCCTTTAAGGCATTTTCAACAATTAGTCATTTGAGCAACCTTATGTTGTCATTTTGTGCACTCATTTTACAAACATTTTCTCTCATCTAGCCATCCATTTTAGCCATTTTCATTTACATCTCACCATATATTTAATCTTGCATTTATCTACATCAATAGTCATCTAAGGAGCATACAAAGCAATAAAAATCAAGGGCCAACCAAGGAATTGCAACAAGAAGGAAGGTATATTTGTTTTACAATAATCATTTCATATATTTTCCTTGTTTTATCATTCCTTAGGCTAATCTTTGAGGTGTTCTTTGTGTTTTTCCATTGCATTTTAGTTGTTTTGCACCATTAAAATAGGTTAAAAATCAAGGATACACAACTAGATCTCCTGTTGAAGTCTAGAACATTCATTAGATTTGTTCTGCATCATTGTATTCATACATTCTTCTATCCTCTTCTTCTCTTCTACTGTCACTTTCTTTACAATTATCTCTTGTTTCAACTGTTCACTTACTTCTCTATTTCTTTCCTTGAATTTCTTCAATTGTTCTTTCAGTTTCCACATACATTCATTTGCATCATCCAGATTCTCTTTCAAATCTTTGTTTTCTCTTTCCACTTTATCAATATCTTCAAGAGTAGTCTAAATCTCTCCTTTATCATCCATTTAACCAACCTTTAGGATCCTCCTGAAGTGGTTAAGCTCTTCACCAAGGAACCAAAGCTCTAATACCAATTGTTAAATAGGTGCAGGACAACTAAGAGGTGGGGTGAATCAGTTGTCATAGAGTTCAAACTTAAAACTTCAACACTTATGAATTCCACAACCACACTATTTTGTTATTAAGTAAGAGCATGAAACACAAATAACAGAAAGTAAATCAACACAATGAACACTATATTTTTACGTGGAAAACCCAATAAGGGAAAAACCATGGTGAGGGTTAACTCACAATATAGAGTAGTTTCAAACTGTGAACAAAAGGATCACTACCAAGGACTGAATACCCAGAAGAAGGACTTACTATACAAGTACAAAGGCTCATTGCCAACAGAAAGGACTCACTATCCAATAGGGAGGCTCACTACCTACACAAAGATTTACAAAACAAAATAGGGCTTTACAGCCAAAATGAACTAAGAAGATGCACCTATAAAGTGTTGATGCAGTTTTGGTGATGCTCAATATATAGACTTTACACATTTCATCCTTTTCACACTTCTTCACTTACACATTCATGACTTTATCTTCTTTTTTCTCTCTATGTCTCTATCTATATCTTCAAAATTGTCCAATATATATACCCGTTCTTTACCACAAGCATCAATTAGGTTAACCTAATTACATGCATTTCTTATTAATGAAAGATATCAACTGTCGGCTCCAATCATTCACAAAATATTTTCAAAAGTAATTCAAAGCCTTTAGCCTGTTACATCATGTTAGCATAGACCAAGAAAATATGTCGTACATATGTCTACATATGATCGCATCATAATTAACTGAAGAAGTTAGTCAAGAATAGATTTCAAAGCAAAAGAGGCAACCAAAAGAATAATCTCACTACACCATACAAGCACCAGAGCACATAATAATCTGATCATGTATGCCTTCAAAAATCATAAACAACCTCTCAAAATCGTAATCAATAACTGTCAGTTGTAGAGAAATGCAAACAAGAATATCGTAGAGTGCACCAAAAATATCAGATCCACCATCGGAGAAGATAAACTAGTTATACACACCGGTTTAGGGTACCGGACCAAGCTGCCAACATGGTGACATCAATGACAACATATAGACAACCTTCTCCTTTCTTCCAACATAATGTACATTCAAGAATCTTAACCTAGAAATGGGTTTAGTATTTCATAAATATAAATAACCTTTTAAAATGATATTAGGAAATTAACTTCAAAATATGTATGGAAAAATTCATAGACCCCTCAAAAGAACAAAGTTCAAAAGAACAAAGTTGAAAAGAAAATGAATATGAGATTTTTGGAGATAGCTAGTATTTTAATCAATGGAGCTAATATGAATTAGAAATTATAGGAAAATATATTTGAGCATAAATTATTATTTGATTAATAGATCTCCTACTTCAAATCTTTTTTAAAAAATACTAAGGAGGTTAAATTGATGGATGAGAATCCTTTATTGCATAACATATCAATTGTTAATTTGCATATGCCTAAAGGAAAATAGATCCAAGTTTAATATTTCATAATAATTCAAGATGTTTAATCCTAAGATAACAAAGACATGGTATCATCAAAATGTGATCTCAAGTGAGATCAATCTTCTCTAAAGACATTACAAACTATATATATGAGGAACAAACATTGATGCAACTTGAGATAAAAAACTATTATTTCTCCATGTGATATTGAATTATAAGTTTATGATAACTTTGGTGATGAGATTGAATCAAGGTATTTTTTAAAGGAACTAGTGGAACAAGAAGAACATCATATGTGGGTATGTGCAGGATCATGATGGGCTAAAAAGTGGCGATATGATGGGTATGTGTAGGGTATGTGGTTGACAACATTTTTTTTACCCAAAATTGATGAAACAAAAATTGTTTTTAAAGGAGATTCTCAGCTTTCCACCAATATAAATTATGATTTATTTTGAATTTAATAAATAATTATTATTCATTTTCTATTCGAATTATGACTAAAGTCCCGAATGATAGGTTGAATGAAAAAAATCTATAACTTTCAAACAATATCACATTTTTTGAATCCGAGACATGTGTCACATTCTATTATTCGAATACTATAATAATAGAATACTATAGGATTAAAAAAAAGAAAAACTGAATTTGATGAAGTTTTGACCAAGTTAAGGTGGTTAGACATATGAGTTTTTATATTTTTTAAAAGTTGTAATAAAAAATTCATAATTAATTATTTACTTGGAAAAAAATTACAAAAAAATATGCATCACATCGAGACATGAGTCCTCTACTTATATCTAAAATATTATAAAAAATTATTATCATTTTATTGTGGTTAGGGTGGTTAGACATACAACTTCTTATTTTTTCCTTGAAATTTAAGCACTACTACATTGAAATTTCAAATTTTCACCAAATAGATTTAAAAAAAAAAAAAACCTAGCAGTTTAGAAACTAAATTCAATTTGCTATAGATTCTATTCTTACATATTTTTGAAATAATATAGATAACTTATTCAAATTTTTACGTCAAGTTTCCTAACTCTGATTTTTCTGAATTTTTCACCACTTAAGGGCCTATTTTTTCCATGATGATCTTGCACATACCCATGTCACACATGAGGTCTATTTGAGAAAAGAAGAAACCCAAAGGGTATGTCCCATCTTTTTTGTTTTTCATTTATTTTCTGTCTACTAATAATGATGATCTAAAACTATGGATGTAATAGAACACAAATACATGAATTCTTGGAAGAAGGCTATGTAAGAGGAAATGGTTTCTCTTGAGAATTAAAAAATATGGAGCTTGGTTCTATTTATTATGAATAGGAAACATGTTGGCTTCAAGTGGGTTTTCAAGAAGAGGTACAATTCTAAGGGTAAGATTGAGAAGTAAAAGGAAATATTAGTGGCAAAGGCTATTCCTAGGTAGATGAAATTAATTTCAACAAGAATTTATCTTTTGTTACAAATATTGCATCCATTGCATTTATTTTATGTATTGCTACTATATTTGACCTTGAGGTTGAGAAAATAAATATTAAGGAAACATTCTTGCATAGGGATACAAATGAGGAAATCTACATGACATAAATAGAGAACCTAATGGTAAGATACAAAAAGGATATGGTTTTTAGGTTGAAGAATTGCCTTTATGGTTTGAAAAAATCCCCCAAGATGTGGTATTAAAAAAATGATTCATATGTTTTAAAGTTAGGATTATTATCTAAGACAAATTAAATTAATGTGTTAATCATAATAAAACAGGTCATTGATTCATTGTTATTATTTTTATGTTGATAATATTGATTAGTAATAATAAGGAAATTGTAAGATAGGTTGTCTTTTGTGATCCTATTGATTCGACGAGTCGTTGATGGCTTATGTCCAATATCTTATATTATTTTATCTTAGATATTATACATAAGTGATCTTTGTTCCTAAACATCAAAGTTGTTCATATTTTGATGGTAAACGAACATGGTAAACTAATTAATCTTATCTAATGGTTATTATGTTTTCTTGTAGTGGCTAGATGAGTTCCTTCCTTGTTTATGTAAGTACACATTGATTGAGATGTTCAATTATTGGTAGTATTATAATGTATATTTGATGGATTATATTATGTTAGGTGATTTCATACTATTGGAGGTGAGTAGGAGTTACTATGGAAATGATGATTGATATTTAATGGTTACTGATAGTGGTATTGATTTTTAAGGTAGGTTTCAATAGACTAAGTTGCTATAAGTGATAATTTCCTGATAACATATATTATGGTAATTGATTGCTAGTTTCTAATAAGTAAAATGAAGGAAAGAAGTGTTAAATTATAATCTACTTATGTATATTAGTGGACTTTATTTTCCAGTTGATTATTATTCTTGAAACACTATTTTTCATATGCCATTTGTTTCAATTATTATTGATCATGAGTAATACTGACACTTTCTCTGTTGAGTAAACAAGTGAAATTGGCCAATGTTGATCAAGGGGTCACATAGCTACTTCCTTCATCTTATCCTTGTGAATTTTTGGTCTTGTAAAGGACGTGTGATTTAACCTTGTTTTGTGTGGTAAGGGTTTTGTGTATGTGAGAGTTATTTTTATTAGTCCCTTGAGTTACCTTAATATTAATATGATCACTTATATTATGTTTTATGAAGTCCTTATGTAGTCTTAATTGTTTAAAAAATTCCCTAGGTGGTAGGTTAATGGGTTAGGGGTCTTTTATCCATAAAACCCATTTAATAAAGTCTAGATCCCACTCTAATTAATATATCCACTTATGAACAATAGTGAAAATTGGAGTTGGTTGGGTGGTTGGAAAGTTATGGGAAGGTGGTTGTCTTTTCCCTTCTATTTATTCTTTCTCCTTGAGGGAAGAAGGGGCTTCTCTCTTTTTGGATTTTTCTTTACTCTTGTCTTTTGGATGCTTTCTCATTTTTGGGAGGAGAACTCTTAGTGAAGAATGGAGGAGGGCATGAGGATGAGAGGCTTCCACATGATGGATGGTAAATCTTTGGTAATATCTTCCCTTTTTAGATTTTTTTGATGAGTAAATGTATGTTGTGGTGTTTTTGATTCATTTGTGAAAATCTATGTTGAATTCATTGTGTTTATAGTTGTGAGTTGTGTTTTGGAGGGTTTCTTGGAATTGTGAATATAAACTCTAATCTAAACCTAATCCTAATCTTAACCTTTTTTCTCATAAACCTAACCCTAACCCTAACCCTAACATAAACAATAAAATCTAAATCATCATTTTAACCCTAAATCAAATCGTAATATAAAATAAAAATATTTAAACATCTAATATAGAAATATTAAAAAAAAATTAAAAATATTTCTATTATTTTAATTTAAATATTGAAATGTTCATATATTTAATATAAAATAAAGTTATGCATTTTGGTAAAAATAAAATTTAGCCTCTATATTTCTAATTTGAATAATAACAAATCAAAAAAATTGATGACAAAAATATAATAATATAATTTAATATAACCAATTTATATATATATACACACACACATACATACATACATACATATATGGGTGATCCCACAATATTGGTTTACAAGTTTGGCCAAATTGGACATTAAACTGATTTTTTCTAACTAAATCTTCACTTTCGGGCACCTATAACGTCTAAACCGTGAGGAATTTGAAGATAATGCAAACTAGCGATTTGTGAAATTTTGTCTCTAGATTCTAAATATATTTTTTTCAAAAATTTTTAAATCAAATTGCACTTATTTTTCCATCTCCTTTGAAAACTAGTTTTTTTTTAGTAAACACTATTTTTAAGGAGTGATGCTCATCATATACAACATAACTTGTTTTCCCTGAAGGATAAAATTCTAGTTTTTTCAAATTTAGATTTGCAACTATGACATCTATCACTTCCATTTGGTTTCATAGCATTTTATTGAATATATTTTTCTTAATCAAGTTTCGAAGTCAAATCAATTACAATTCAAACATAGGCAGACTGTATACAACATAAATTTTTTTGTATGTATCGAAATTCTTTTTTTTTTATTGGATGAAGGACTTGAATATCTAGTGCACTAATATTTTTCAATTTTTTTTTGATAATCTTCTATTTTTCCACATGTGTAGAACAAAGATCTTGATTTTCGGTGAAAAACCTACATTCACAAAAGATATAAAATAAATATAACAATAAAATTAAATTTATTTAAAATTATACTTTTTTGGAAGCTTATAATAAGGACTGCATACTTCAAAAAAAATAAAAATTGAATTCATTTGATCCCCCAAAAGGTAAATCAAAAGTGGTTTTTTATCAACATTTTGATAGGTGTAAAGGAGACTTTGTTATAGGTATGGTTTAAAACTAGCGAGGTTCTGTCCAGGGGGTTTGATCTAAGGTGGTTCGATCAAACTCTCTTCAATTAGAATCCTTTAAATGGAACTTTTCAAGGCTTAAATCCTTACATTTTCTAAAAATGTGTGATTTCAACAATAATCAGGATCTCCCAGAAATTGTAAACCAGTATTGTGGGATCACCCATATATATATAAAGTCTAATATATTAAATTATAATAGTATAATAATATTATATTATTATTAATATTAGTATCATTCTATATATGAAAAATTTCTTAATATATTTATATTATATTAATATTATTATTTTCATATTATATTGTTTTTTATTAGAGGTCAAAAAGGTTTTGAAGGGGCCCTGAAACCCTTTACAAAAAAGAGAGCTGCTTCAAAAGATAAACAAAAAGATCAACAAACAACTAATAATCAGCAAACCATAAGCAAAATAGCTGCCAAAAAAGAGGAGCATAAACAACAACTACATATTCTTTAAAATATTTGCAACCTCCATATCACTATCATTTTTTTTGTTATGAATTTTCATCACCTCGATGATCTCTTTGGTAGGTATCCTAGCTTTCATCTTAGTTTTATTGCAGGTGCGAGTGCAAAAACCCTTTTCACTTACCTCTTTAATCAAAACACTTGGCAAACCAACATCATTCCCAACAATGTCCATATCACCCGAAGCTTCCTTCATCCACTGCCTCATCTTCTCATTGAGGATGGTAAAACCCTTAGCTTCATTCCTCATAATAGTATTGCTAACATCCACAACCTTGTCCAATTTCAAATTAACCCGTTCCATTTTCTCTTCAAGAGCCACAATTCTCTTTTCAAAAATTTGCTTCAGTTTTAACATTTCATTAGTAACCATTTTTAAAGCATCAAAAAGTTGATTAATTTGAGCCTGTAGAGAGGTACTCAAAGGGTTAGAAGATTCTCTTGCTTTACTAACCGCCCCACAAACCTTCACATTATTCATATTTAATTCATGGAATTCCCATTTAAATAGCCTGAATAGAGATGGAACCCTCTTTCGCCAAGCCCAACACATTAGGAAAATCCTCCTAATTGAAGTTGAAAACATCCATTGCATCCATCCCATCCTCTTGGGAGTCCTTGCTTAGATTATCACTTTCAATAACCTCCTTCCCTTTTTGACTAGCAATGGACTTCTTTATTTTGTGAACAAAGCTTTCAATTTTTTCAATAACAGTTTTATTCTTTGCCTTCAAACCTCAATATTGCATTCCCATATCACCTTGCTCACCAACAACATGAAGAGGTGACTTAGCACCAATAGAATCCTCATGGACTAGACTATCATTCAGCTTATCCATCTTCTTGATACTCCCACCCTTCGAGCCCTTCTTTCTCTTAGACCCAAAAAAAGGAGGCTTCCCAATCTTCTCCCCAATATCAGATTTCCTCCCTTTCTCCAGGAAAGAAGACTCACCCTTGCCAATTTTACTGCCAATGACCTTATCACCCATTTAAATAGCCCATATAAATATTTTGTGCATTTGATTAAAAATAGAAAAAAAAATGAAGTTATGATAAAATATGAGTAAACAATTATTATTTTTTATTATTCAGAGTGAAGACTGAGGAGACAACTTTCAGTGAAGGATCATGTTGTAAGGATAGTAAGGGAGATGTATGTGCGATTAAGAGGGCATGGATACCCTCCTGTCAATAACAAAACTACAGATTGTGGATAGGTGTATACTATAGTCATTAATACCCACCAAAGTGACTTCAGTAAAACTTGGTTAGGTGATTTAAATTGGAAATAACAAGAGGAATGGTGAGGCACAAGGAAAGGGATGGCCCTGCCAAATAAGGCATGGCATTCCACCCATTACGGCTAGATATGCATGAAATGGATTTGTTAAAAGGCTCTAGAACATTCAAGAAAATGAAAATTTGCAGGTGTAAAAGCCACATTTTCACATAGCCAGCATTACCCTTGCTTACGCCACGAGGAAAGTCTTGATTAGGCTATGAACATCCATCAAATGGGAAGGTGTAAAAGCCACATTTCACAACCATAGCCAACATTATTCTTGCTTGCGCCATGAGGAAAGTCTTGATTAGGCTATGAACATCCATCAAATTCAAGGAATAAGGAAATGTGTAGGAGAAAACACAGAGGAAAGGTCTGAAGCTAACGCATGAATATAAGTGGAATCAACTTGAATAACCAAGTATGTGAAGTGTGGAGGCAATAGAGATCACAAAAAAATAGAGAAAGTCCCATAGAAATGGGAGAATATGCTGAATCATTCATTAAATATAAATACTGATTCAGAGTGAGGCCTGGCAAAGGTAGGATGTGAGTGGAGATCGGCAGGAATCAATCGTGAGAAAGAAAAATGAGAGTTCTGATTCACCAATGCAGGGGCAGGGGAAACCACTCTTCAGTAGTTATTTCTTTCTTCCTATACTGAATATGTTCTCAATGCTTTATTTTTAATGTTTCTACTAATACGTTATACTTTTTAACTAAAAAAGGGTAAAAATTAATTCAAATCTAAAGAAAACAATACAAAACAGTGCATTACACATCCCTATCAACCTCTACTAAATGATCCAACTTTTGAGACAAATTCGGGGCTAATTGACCCCTTTCTACAATGTTCCAACCATGCAGATGATCAGAAGCCCATTTAGACAAAAAATCCGCAACCCCATTCCATTCTTGTGGAATATGATAAAAAGAAACATAATCCAAGGAAGCACATAGATTAAGAATCTATTTTATAATAACAGCCAAATGTCAACTTACATCCTCAAGTTGCTGCCTTTCAGCAACGTCACAACTACCTAGGACTCATATTCAAAAATGATTCATCTCCACTTGAGAGCACAACCATGCTCCACAACATATAAAATGGCAAGAGCCTCCATGACATTGTTAGTATACCAACCCATATAAACAAAAAAGATAAACTCAACAGTCCTAGAACTAGTCGACCCAACACCTCCAATACCAGCATGACTCGGATTTCCACGAGAGGATCCGTCCATGTTGATTTTCAACACCCCCTGAAGAGGACACCAGCGCCCCTCCCTACTTATCTTATGAAGGGGATGATGACATCTATACATCAAATTTTTCCTATTGAATTCTAATTGATAGTAAGTGACACGTTTAATAAACACAAATTCAATTTTATAATTTGGGTTGTGGAAAAGTTAAAATGGATTTTGCTACTATGTTTATCAGGTAGTCATCGATTTAATTTATCCTTTTGTATGTTTTGTGATGTTATCTTTCAAACTAAATATGGAGTCTTCACTAAATTATTTTATCAATGGAAAAATGCTATCTTGAAGGTTGGCTTAAATTGCATATTAGATCATATTAAAATAAATATCAAAAGAGTGGGTGTAAACATAGGTAATTGTTTGCTAATAGATTATTAAAAAGATAAATTCTAATATTTATTTGGGATATGTTTGTTATTAATAATCAAAGACTTAAGTTGATATAGGATGAATTATCATTTTATTTTCAAAGAATGATTATGATTCTTTATTATTGTTTAATCTTCAAATTAGATGGTATCCTTTGATGGTCCACCAAGTATGAGAGATTGGGAACACTTATTGTAGTAGTTAAGAATTCTTAATTCAAGGTGATTCATGCTTATGTGGAAAAGTTGAATAATCAATATATTAAGTAGTATATCTTCCAATTCTTAGTTATGATGCACTTTTATTATCAAGTGCAAGAATGATGCAATTTTCAGTAACGTTGTTTATATACATCTATATATTATATATATTAAAATAGAGAAAATGGTGAACCCTAGGTCTAATGTGTAAACCTATGATCTTCAAGATTTTTTGTTGTTGTGTGATTTTCTATTGTTTCATTAAGATGGAGATCAACAAGGTGATTAGATTGACTTTCAACCATGAAGGTGAGCCAATTAGACTTGAATCTCCATCCTATTGAGTCTTGGAATGATTTAGAATTATTTTTCTATGATTAACTTAATTAGACTATGTAGTCTAATATGTTAAATATAATAATCCAATAATTAATAGACTGAGATAGTAACTTGCAAGCAAATCTAGGAAGTGCAGAGGACTATGTACCTATTCTGAAAAGTTGGTTTTGATCACTATAGGGGGACAGGGTCTCCCTAAGGCATATGGGTCATTGTACACCTTTTCAACTCTATTTTTGAGGTCCTCAAATGAAATATATGAGCTTCTAATTCCATCTTATAGAGTTGTCAGAACACCGTCATATGATTCTATGAGTTTCCATGAGTTGAAAAGATGTAGGGCTTCAATTGTAACAATGAATTTTTTTTCTTCAAGTTTCTTTAAATCCTCTCCAATCCCGAGATCTGCACATTCACAAAGAGAAGATATGTTGGGCCATTTAAGGGATCTCCATAATCCTCTGTTAGAGTTTCCACTTGCATAATGACAATGTCAATAATAAAATGATAATGGATAGGAAGGAATGATGAAATCACAAAGTGTTACTACTCACCACCGTTCAATGGTTTCCTTGAATGATTGAAGCCATACACATCATTTGAAAGTATTATATCTTGCTTGCTTGATTTTCTTGAATGCTTGGGAGACCTACAAAAGTGTTAGCCTTCAATAAACATTGAT
Source organism: Sequoia sempervirens (assembly GCA_007258455.2). Taxonomy (NCBI): domain Eukaryota; kingdom Viridiplantae; phylum Streptophyta; class Pinopsida; order Cupressales; family Cupressaceae; genus Sequoia; species Sequoia sempervirens. The sequence goes on along the minus strand of VDFB02086177.1, from coordinate 114,030 downwards.
AACATGAACACACATAAACCCACATAGGATTTGACATGATGTTGGATCTTGAATTGCTATAGTAGATATTTGAAAATGTTGCTATTGACTTTCTCAATTAGGCTCTTAACAATATTAATTACTCATAAATTCTCCTCAATGCTTGTTTTTCTATTTCAAATGATGCAATAACTAGGTATCGATTGGAATTTATTCAATTTCCTACAAATTAAATCCTAATAGTTGACATTTGCAATTCAAATTTTGAATGTTAAAATGTTGACACTAACATATCTAAAATTGGCCCTCAACAAAACAACCTGAGACCCATATGCGCTAAGGCGAATGGGTCCTAACCCTATTTTCTAGGACATTAAGTGTTGACAGAAAAATATTAATTAAATGCATTTGTTCAACGCTTGCAATTTATTGGAAAGTGGTACAAATTGGCTATAGAATGCCTAATTTAGGAAATTAGGCACCCAATTAGACTCAATAATTTAGGTGGTGCAAAACCTAGTTTGAAATTGTCAATGGTGACAATCTTTGACACTACATATAGCTTCCACTTTAGTGAGAGTATGAACTTACACTCAGACTGACACTAAAGTAGAAAATCAATGTTAAAAAGGGTTTGATTGTCCAAATGTTGAAGAGATGGGATGAAAATGAATCTAGAGGGGTGATCAACCCCCCAAGATCTAAGATACCTTGAAACCATAGGTATTCATGACTCGCACAATAGAAAAGTTTGATATTTTCTAGGTGAATCACAAATAGGAAGGTAACATGGGCAAGTGAAGTTTGATATTCACTAGGTGAGCCACCAAGACAAGGTAGTAAAATGAGAAAAATAGTAGGTCTAGTGAATTCCACTATTCACTAGGTGTACACCCATGTCAACCATGTAACAAGAGTAATACTCTTTGATAACTCTGATAAGGTGCTATAAAATGATCAAAATGATATGCCAATGCATCACCCAACTCAATGTGTGTGAACAAAGTGAAGAAAAAATGCTAATTTCAATGTCAACACATCACTAAGTCTAACATATGTGAACAAAGTGAGGAAAATAATGCCAATGTATGCCCCGACCTTAAATAAATTGTAAAACATGTTGTGAGCAATTAGTTTAAGGTAGAAAAATGAAAAATGTCATGAGATAAAAGATCACAAGAACTTATTTTGAAAGCCCTATGCCAATGATATATTTCCAAATGAAGCTACATCATGATAAGGTGTTGCCCCCAAATGCAATGCAAAAATCAACACAGAATATGAACACATAAGGGATCCATAGATTTGAGATCAGTATACATCTTTACTACAATGATGTAATAGAGCTCAGAACTAACATCATTCCAAAAATACTTGTGGAACAATGAACACAATTGAGGAATGGCACATGAAGAGAGAAGGAAAACAAAATTTTGGTTCAATATGGAAGAGATCTAAGTGTCTAAATTCCTTGCATAATCCCCAAAAAAGGGAAATAAAAGACAAAAAACAAAAGACAAAGTTTATGACATATCTAGAAGAATGAAGATACAAATAGAATAATTTCATGATAGGTTTTTTTCCTTTGTATCCTTGCGGCAATAGAGCAATAAGGGTCATCCAAATAAAACTCACAAACACAAAGGAATTCCAAGCAACACAAGATGATAAATCACATCACATGCAATAAAACATATAAATAACACATCAAACAAACATAAAGGAGCACCACTTATTACTGGCAGTTTTGTTTTTTGTATTGTTGTTTCCATTACTGGTGTATCTTTGCTTTGAATCTTGTGGGTTTCACTATGGGAGGGGATTTGGTCCAGGATGAGCCTACTAACTATGATGGTTGGAAGCAAGATAAGGAGGTCTAGGCTATTGTTGAAGGAGACAATCTGGCCTCGTATGTGGAGGGAATGCAGGGTGTTCACCCCCAAAATTTTTTTGGAATTCACCAATTCCTAGGTGGACGAGACTGTTATTGCTGGCGGGGTTTCTTTTATGGTGACCCTTGACCTTATTGTGGAGGTCACGAGGCTTTCTTTAGAAGGGATTTGCATTCCACACAAATCAAAAAATGACTACTAGGAGGATATGAAACTATGAAAGGTAAAATTTACATTGAACAAAGATTGATAGATATGAGTTAAATCAGTCAACATTGAACAAATGAGATAATAACTCTCCCCATGAAATTGTTGAGAAAATGTATAGGAAACAATAACATCATCAACCTAACATGAAATTATAAGTGAGATAAGCATGAGATCTATTCCTAAACTACTCAAACATTATCTCATAAGGGGATTGGTGCTACTTTGATGTGGAAAGTAGCCCTTTCCCAACCCCTTTAGATAAGCTAATGATGAAACTACTTTGAAGATGATACGGATTCAAATGAAAATTATGTATTTGTGCATAATATTGTGGATTTGTGGAGATGATCAAGATGAAATGCTAACTTGGATGAATTGTGGAGAAAGATACAAAGATTTGTGGAGATAGATACTAAGATTGTGGAGGAGTAATTCAATACAGAAGCTCTCTATTTATAGAATAGAATGATAAAAGAATGCCAAACATGGAGGATATGGGACTAAAATCCAACCAATAGGAAGGAGCCACTTGTCACCATGTGAGTGGATGGAGGATGTGCAAGTTTTGGTCAATGTGCCAATAAATGACATTAGTTGGCCTTATCAAATTCAAATTTGGCTTGTTGGTGGGAGAAAAAGGGACTTCAATGCCAAGTGGGGGACATGTAAGAGGGGAGTTAATGCCATGTTGGAAGGAACAAGTCATCTTTGACTTTGAATTCAAACTTGAGGGAATATTCCCCTTTTATGCCATGTTGATGGAAAATGATGAATTTATAAATCAATTAAATTGATTTATGTGCACAAGTTGCAAAATCTAGAGAAAAGAGGATTAGGATTAACATTAATCATAGTTTGATTAATTTAATATGGTGATTGGATGATTTTGAATTTTGACTTAAATACTTGGATTTATTTAAATCAAAAGGGAGGAAATTGATGCACTATTTAATTAAATACATTTGATTTAATTAAATGAAGAAAATTTAAGAGATAATTAAATAAAGTGATTTATTTAATTAAAAAGATAACATTAGGAGATCAATCAAATAAACTTGATGTATTTAATTGATGGGCGAATATGATTTAATTAAATATGCATGATGTCAATTTCACGTGTCTACATTTTTCCCCTCTTTGAAGCAATGTACTTGTTGTGTTGGTTCAAAAAATAAACTTTCCATGATCACAATTGAAAAAAAAAATTGATCCTTTCGGATGCCCCAACAAAAGGAAGTGTACTGGTACATTTCCCCCTTGAGAGATTGAGTGAAAAGATTCATTTTGAGGCCCAATCTCATGATAAAGATGTTCAAGATGGACTTACAGATGGTTATGATGATGATGCAAATGAAATGGTTTTAAGATGCTGAGAATAACAAATATATATTATCCTAAACATCTTAAATGATGATGCAATGCATGTGAGAAGGATGACATGGATGATGTGATGATGTCTATATGATTATGAAATGAATGTGGTTATGGTGTATGAGATGCTTAGACTAATAGATCTATATTATGATGATGATGTAAATGAAGTGAACTAAGATGCTGAGAATAACAAATATATATTATCCTAAACATCTTAAATGATGATGCAATGCATGTGAGATGGATGATGCGATATGCTATGATTATGAGATGTATGCATACTAATGGTCTGAGATGTTACTGGAAGCAATACCATTTTGTGGATGCAATATGGATGCAAGATGGATGCATTGGTGATGTTATGTTAGCATAGAGAGAAGAAAGAAGAAATGAGATGATGACAAGAGGATCCAACAGGTCCATGATCTGACAAGACTTTATTAGAGATGATGATGATGATAGATGATGCTTTTCTTATCAAGGATTGGGATTTAAAAAGGGCCTACTTACCTTATGTTTGATAACACATGTAGGTACGATGCATCAAGGTATAAAGAACTAGGATGGAATTGTACATAGTGTGATGGAATTTGACTCGACAAACAGATAGGAGTATCCTTGTTCGCACCTGACATACGAAAACCTTGCTATGATGCACTTCAGAAGTTTCAAAAATCTCAGACCAAAACACAAAAAGGTATAACCTATCAATGCAATAGTCAAAAAGCTGCCCAAAACACTTTCCATACACACCTAACAAAACAAGTATTCGCCAAGGTTATTTTACAAGAAGATCCAACAAGCACAGCAGACAAAAGATAATGATTGATGCCCCATTCCTTTCTCTCTAAATTGTTTTCATTAGACATCATCAAGAGGTCACTGGAATGAGCACAAAAGATAAATCAAAAGAAAAGATCAAGTAAACAAACAAGTCAATGTTCTTCATACCTCTAGCCAAAGGGATGTGTTTTGATAGGATAAGAATCCAAAGTGATATCCAAAATGATGCCCATTGTCAGAACGATATATCTTAGGACATGCATTGTATAGGATGTTGATGGTTTGATAAGTTGTTTGATAAGCTATTGATATGAAGTTGGTTGACATGTTTGAAAATGATCAAGAGTATGATTTTGCATTTAAAGGTTTATTGTTTTGATTTTTATTTTACGATTGAAGCTTTCTTTTGTTGATTGTTGTGGTTGTTTTTGTTTGTGTTGCCAAAGGATGAAGGTGATGATGATTTATTATGGATGATTGATTATTGCAGGTGATATCGAGATGAGGATGGATGGATTTTTTTCAAATATTTGGATGTTTTTGATGTTTTGAAATGTTTTAAGGCTTTTTTTTGGTATTTTTGAGCCTTTTCAAATGTTTTTTAGTTTTATAGGATTTTACAAATGTTTTTGGATTTTGTGTCTCGGGGGCTCATCAAAGATTAGCCTTCCCTACGTTTAAGCTCAGAGATGACATAGTTCATATTTCCATGTTTTTGAATGATTTTGGATTTTTCGCATGATTTTTAAGTTTTGGATATGGATATGTGTGATGATATCAATGCTCTGTTTTGGTATTTTGTTGAAAACGAAGCTAAGGTTAATTGATCATATTGATGGATTGATGATGATAACATTGTTGAGGATACACAACAATGCAAGGATTTATGATGATAACATTGTTGAGGATACACAACAATGCAAGGATTTGATTGATAACATTGTTGAAGATACACAACAATGCAAGGATTGATTGACAACATTGTTGAGGATACACAACAATGCAAGGATTTGATTGATAACATTGTTGAGGATACACAAAAATGCAAGGATTGATTGACAACATTGTTGAGGATACACAAGAATGCAAGGATTTGATTGATAACATTGTTGAGGATACACAACAATGCAAGGATTGATTGAAAACATTGTTGAGGATACACAACAATGCAAGGATTTGATTGATAACATTGTTGAGGATACACAACAATGCAAGGATTGATGATGATAACATTGTTGAGGATGCACAACAATGAAAGGATAGTTTTTAAGCAACACAAGGATTGGGAAGGATCTCCCAAGATGATGATGGATTGATTGGATTCAATTGATCAGGATTTTGAAGCTTGGTTATGAGGAAAAGATGCTTTTGGATGATTTGATACGATGTTTGAAATACAACTTAGATGCAACTGATAGTGATTGTTTGGATTGATGTTTGATGAAAGATAAAGCTTGATAAGGAATGTGTGCTCATCAAAATATGCCATGGGCTATTGATTTGGATTCTTGCTCACAAGTGGTTTGACCAATTTGATTTCATGTTTGCCAATGTTCGGATCACCATATAAGTTGGAGGATATTTATCAAGATTTATTCCTAAAGTAAGATGTAAATATTTATCTCCAGTGTCTAGCAATGTATGGAATGCCATGGGTGGATGCTCAGATAGGTGTATGGATGAATGGATATGGATAGTATGCAAAGGATGCCAAGGATTAACTTGTATTAAGATAAGGTGTTCAAATAAAGGATGCTCATTTGGATAGTGCCTCAAGGATCATATAATGTTGGATAGGATAGGATCAATGAAAATGAACCATGTCAAGATGTTTACAATAAGCAAGTGTAAATTGTACACCAAAATTTCATCAAGATCAAGATAACTTGGACTATGGATGTAGATGGATGAAAATGGATTGAATTAATGGTTCATGGATCGACAGATTTATTATCGATGTGATAAGATGCTTTCTCCTGAAGTGGCGCATGCAGATGCTTGATTCTAAACATGATGCTTGTTTGCCAGGTTTTCATCATGGTACCTGCCCAAAGTGCCACCATAGTGGTTTTCACTGGAGGATGATTTTTTTCTTTACTATTTTCATGACTTTTTGATTCGTTTTTTTTTGAATTTTCACATTAGTTTTTATTATCTTTTGGTTTTCTGAAATATTTTAAGCTCATGTTGAACCACCTTGTGGTGTTGATGTATACTCTTTTGTCATAATGTGCCATCGATACCCTACCTAAAGAAGTTTTTTTTCCAAGATACGTGCACTTGAATACAACTTTTGAGATTCCTAGTTTGCTATGTTGATACCGAAGTTGACTTTGTCTTTGTGCGCACATTGCGATAGAGTGCCTTTTGAATCGTTATGATGAAGGGTTTTTGCCAACACATGGTCAATGTGAGAATTGCATATTATGCGTGGAGGCATGGATGGAGTGTATTTAGGGATAAGAGATGGATTGGTTGACAGTTTGGAACCTTTGACTCTCCAAACTTGGGAAGATGGGCAACGATGGGTGGATATGAAAGTGTGCATGGAATTAGGACCAGTTTTGCTTGATATACTTTGTACATTGCTTGAAAAGCCTACTTTTTCTTTTCTAGACATGCTTGATGGATACTTTTCCCTTTTTTATTTTTCCCCATAGTCTCTTTGAATAATGGAGTTTAATAGGGGTAATCTTTTTTTGTATGTTTTGGTATCCATGCCTATTTGATTTGTTTGTTCTTCTTGCTTTGATTCAAATCTTTCTTTTGATGTTGGTCCCAATTCATGGATGTGGTAATGGGTGGATGAAGATTCATGACATGGATAGTATTAGCATTAGTTTCATCATAAGGATTCTTCATCCTCCCTATGTTGGTGTTTTCTTGAGATGAAGTTGCCCCCAGTATTGTGGAAATATTGTCTTCATGCTTTGATTCTACCTTTTCTGAGAGCTCTTGTTTAGAATGCATTCTCTGATAAATGACCACCACAGATGAGGTTATTAGAATTTGTTGCTCTGCTAACTCTGGAATATCTTGTTCTATCTAACCTATTACTTTGAGTGGATAATGTTGGATATCTTCATGCATGATGTCCTTAGTCTGAATTTGGGATATCTCTGATCCTAATGTTGACAACTTAGCTTGACTGCAGGAATCAATAACCTGCTCTTTTTGTGTAATAATGTCAGGAGTAAAGGAGTCCTATTCTGAATGAAGATTATCTACGTGTCCATCCAAATAAATAATCTCTTGGGTAGATGGAGGAGTATGTGTTGTATGGATATTACCATTATCTGTGACATCTTGTATAGATAGGAGAGTTTCCATTAAATCATTATAATGTCTTGGAGATACAAATTCTTCATCTTGAATAATTTTAGAATTGCTTTTGACATGCTTTGGATTAAGTTCTTGACATGGGTCAGTTTCAAAGGATCCTTGGATATCTTTATTAGGAATGGGAAGTGGCTCAATATCCTCTGGATTGTTAAGTGGATTTAGATCAACTGTTGAGTTGAAGATTCCTTCAATATCTAAAAACATGAGGTCAAAGGATATGTCTTGAAAAGGACCATTGCAAGGCTTTGGTAAAATATTTTGATCATGCTTTTGGATAAATTCTTGAGATATGTCCTCTAACTCATAAGACGATGTGGGTATGTGCAGGATCATCATGGAAAAAACAGGCCCTTAAGTGGCAAAAAAATTAGAAAAATTAGAGTTAGGCAACTTGACGTAAAAAATTTGATTAAGTTATCTATATTATTTCAAAAATATGTAAGAATAGAATATGTAAAAAATTGAATGTAGTTTCTAAACTACTAGATTCTTTAAAAAAAAAGAAAAATCTATTTGGTGAAAATTTGAAATTTCAATGTAGTAGTACTTAAATTTCAGGGAAAAAATAAGAAGTAGGTGTCTGTCTGACCACCCAAACCACAATAAAATGATAATATTTTTTTATAAGATTTTAGATATAAGTAGAGGTCTCATCTCTCAATGTGATGCATATTTTTTTATAATTTTTTTCCAAGTAAATAATTAATTATGAATTTTTTATTACAAATTTAAAAAAATATAAAAAACTCGTATGTCTGAGCACCTTAACTTGGTCAAAACTTTATGAAATTCATTTTTTCTTTTTCTAATCCTATAGTATGTGAAGCATAGAATGTGACACATATTTTGGGTTCAAAAAATGTGACACCATTTGAAAGCTATAGATGTTTTTCAATCAGTCTATCAATCAAGACTTTAGTCATAATTTGAATAGAAAAATGAATAATAATTACTTATTAAATTCAAAGTAAAGCATAATTTATATTGGTGGAAAGCTGACAATCTCCTTTAAAAACCCTTTTCGTTTCATCAATTTTGGGTAGAAAAATAGTCATTAGCCACATACCCATCATATTGCCACTTTTTGGCCCATCATGATTATGCACATACCCATGTAGAGACATTTTCAATATGATCATTGGTCGATGGATCATAGATTATGTCAATGGGATAAAATAATTTCAACACTCCTTGAAATCGATCACAAAAAAGTGGCTCTTGATGTATGATGAGTTGATCATTGGATGGGGCAAAAACATGTTCAAGGTGCTCATTGATGGATAGGTCTTGATCATTGTTTTCAATAACTATGACAGAGAGATTGTCAATGTGTTCAACCATAGGGTCAAGTGATGTTGGAATTTCTTGAATTGGATCATTGTTGGGTATTGTTTGTGGATTTTTATCATGATTGAAAAGTGACTCTTGATGTATGTTGATGGATAGATCTTGATCATTGTCCCCAATAGTGATTATCTTTTGATCAATAAGATCTTGGATGAGATTTTTGAGTCGAATACAATCTAATGTTGCGTGTCCCTTTGTTTTGTGGAAGCCACAAAAGTGCTTCTCGTTATACCCTAGTGGTTTAACTAAGGGTTCTTGATAATCCTCATAAATAGGGAGTTTAATGAAATTTTCTTGCACCAATTGTTGCATGATCAATTTGGCGGGTCCCCCAAGTGGTTTGTATTTCTATTTGTTACCTTGTGAGATTTGATCTTGTGGTGATTGATTTTGGACACATGGTGATTGGGTTTTTTGTTGATGTCATTGATCTTGGTATCCAAATTCTTAAAATTGGAGATATTGTTCTTGACATGGTTGCGGGAACAACTTACTATTTTGATGACATGGTTCAATCAATGGTAGAGTACATTGATTTTGGAGTAAAAATGTCTCTTGTTTCAAGGCTTCAGTTAGTTTGTCAAGTGCAGCAATTTGGTCTAGCAAAACTTGGTCTTGATTTTGATCTTGGAACCCTTGATATAGTTGATTTGGCTTTTGTTCAAGCAAATTTGGAATGTATGTTGGTGGTGTTTTTATGGGATTATGGACAAATTGATTTTGGAAAATGTTCTGATTTGGGATGACACTCAGATTTGGCATTATAGGTTGAAATTGAACATTGTTGTAGTTGGGAACCACATTGTTGTAACTTTGATTTTGCATGGTGTTACCTTGACTTGAAGTCGTTAACATGTTATTTGGTCTTTGAACAATATTTGTATGATTTGAAAATATATCCATCCCAAAGTTTACCAAGTAAGGATTCAAAATGTTCATGTTTGGTAAAGTTGTACTTGGTTCATTCACATTTGGCAAGTAGGGATTTGGTGGGATAATGTTGATTTTTGGAACACTCATGCATTGAGTGTTTGGTGGATAGACTTGTAATTTTGGACTTTGATTTAAATCTAGCATCGGGAATGGTGTTCCAAACTTTTGACTAGGCATACTCACACTTGTTGTACCATCAAGGCTTGTAGAAGATAATGATCCTGCGTATGCATTGTATGAATGTGAGTTTCGATAATCCCATGGTTTTGTAAGGCTTGGATAGTTTGGTTGGTTTAGACTGCTCATGATGTATGAATCAAGTTTATATTCCATGTTCTTCTTGTGTTGAGGTCTTGTTTGGACCGTAAAATAAGGATCAATTTTCAAGAATGTGGGAGGTGAATCTCTAATTCTTTGGATCGATCTAAACTCTAGGTACAAAATATAAAGTCTAAGATTTTAAGGATAAAAAAGGATGGTGATGAAATATGAAAGATGGATGTTTGGTGAATGATTTTAACTCTTAGGAAACCTTGAAGAGGATGCTAAACTTTAGGACTTGGATTGATGTTTTGATTTTGGATTTTGGATTAGATTGATTTGATTTGGATTGTAAACTCATAAACTCTAAAAGGTTGGATGTTTTCCTAGAGTAAATTTGTCCTCAAGATGCTAATTTGACTAAGTGTGAGAAGAAGGATTCATCTAAACTCACCTATCCAAACAAGATGATTTTGGATTTTGGATTTTGGATAGTGAACTCATAAACCACAAGATGTTGGATTTTTATCAAGGGATAGAATTGTTCACAAGGATTGATAATCTGACTTAAATGTGTGGAGAAGGATGCATCTACACACATTTAATCAAATAAGATGATAAATGATTGGTTTCAAATGATTTTCCCAAAGTTTAACATGAAGGATTTATCCAATATTTTCAAGAGTTGATGATGAGATGATTTTGAATTTGATGTTTGGGGGGATGGATGAAATTTTTTATTTTGATCCTTAGAGAGACTTTGCTTACTAGACAAAGATATTGAAGAACATGCTTTTCTCTAAGAGTAGTTCAAACCAAAAGACCAATGTTTGCATGAAAACCATATGACCAAAAGATACCAAGCACATGTGTGGGGTTCAATTTGAGTTAATCTTTGTTAATGAATTTATTTTACCACAAACACTTCTTGATTAGGTTTTGAAACTAGATGTCTAATGTTTTAATTTCTTCTTATCCCACAAAGTGGATTATGTGGAAATCGAGGAAATCAAAGCAAGAGTTACCTAATGTTTACTTTTAGTAGTAGCAAATTGAGATAAATTTCAAGTGCCTAGAAACCTCTAAGGATATAATCCCAAGGGAAAGCAAGGGCATGTGAATTTATTCAAGGATATTTGCTTCTCCTAAAGGGTTTGAGATTTGAATGATTCGTTGAATGTTGGTTTCAATGTTTTGGATCCAAGCACTGTGTTTTCAACTAACTCACAAGCAATATAACATCCTAGCTCAATTGGTATATTTTTCTTGGTGGGCTTGCCGCATGCCCTTCATATTAGAAGAGATGATTTTATATGCAACCAAGGAGAGAGTATAAAGGTATGTTAAGAATGAAGTCTTAACCTCTATACTTTAACCAAGATTGTACATGGCAAGTAACTTCTTGGAATCTAAGTCCGAATGCACCACTTTGATAAACTCGTTGGGTGGACTAGTTGGCTACTACAAACAAGGTTCTTAGTGACAAAAAATCATGAACACAAAAGCCAACATTCACCCACTTGGCCACTTAAGGCGTGGGATTAGGTGCGGTTTGTTGTTGGCACGAATTAGTGCTAATTTCTCACAATTTCACACCCTTTGATATAGCCCTCCAGTAAATGTGCTTGCAAGAACTTTCCTATGAGTTTCCTATTGCAAGGTGTTTCTCATAGTAACCCCTCTCTTAAAGGTGACTCAAAGCAATAAAATGCATTTTGATTGTTTCTCTTGCACCCCAGATCGCACGAAGTGCAAGGGGAGAGGATACACACTCAAAATGCACCAAAGAGAAGATCACACAAATCAAGCACTTGTTTGTTTTAGTCTTAAAGCAATGATGAGTTCGTTTTAAGCACCAAAATGAAGTGTGATTTTACTTGTTCAATTTTTATCCCAAAAGTAAAGACTAGTCAGTTTCTAGTGTTCAATTTTAGCCCAACTTTGAAGAAAATCAATCAATGATTAATTTTAAACCAAAATTGATCTAGTTGGTCTAAAACAAAAAACAAAGGCAGGAAATGGAAGCTCTAAGCATTTAAAAATGCTTTGTCAATTTCAAGTTCAATGCTCAATTTTCTAACTCCAATTTTCTTGTTATTGTTTGATTCTCATGTGAGAGAAAACTACTATTGTTTTCTGATGCAAACCATGTCATGTAAAGTCTCTGAAAAACAAACAATGGTTAGAGCACAATATTTTTTACGTCAAATCAAGAAGATGCAATAAATCCACAATTTAATGTTGTATGCTACTCTCTCAACAAAATATTTGCCCCTCCATTTCTGGACCTTCACATGTGTCACCCGAGCAAAGAGAAAGTGGGGATAACAAGAGATCAACTAGCCATTAAAGTGTAATGAAATTATTTAACTTCTTTTGCACATGTCAGTCATGCGTGGTTTAACCAACACTCTGTAACCCAATCAATGAGAGGAAATTGAAATATATCATTGCATATACGATCCTTTCACAATCAATGTCAGTTTCTTCTTACAACCACCCTGTGCATCCATTCATTTAATGAGAACAACAAAGTGAATGAGATAGACAAAAATTTTAACATTACCTCAATGTATCGGATTTTGAGCAACAATATATATCGCTATCTATTTCCAATAAAGTTAATACTACATCATGCATAGCAGTTAGGCACAATAAATGAATTTCGTAGAAGTAATTCAAAGAAATGCAACCTGTAACAGTGATTTTAATTTGAGTACACCAATGATTTAATAAAGCTTCCAATAGTAAAGAGCATTAGAAAGGCATGGTAAGAGTCTATCAGCGTAACTTATGTTGATGGTGTTTCCTGCACAACAACAGCTCAGACAGAATGCAATATTCTATCTCTCTTAAAAGGTTATTTTCAACAATAAATTACTGAAAATCACCACAAGGTCTCTCGGGTGTCAGGTCATGACAATGCATAAACAACTCAGATAATATGTGAAAATGCTGGTAATCACAAAGGGACCTTACTACAAGCAAACTGTATCCTTCAATTTATCAGATTATGCAATATGATGATCTCAAATCCTAAATCTAACCGAATGATAAAGAAATAACAAAAGATAAGGGTGCAAGGATATGACAAGATCTAAACTATTCCTAGAATGAACAATGCAAATAATAGATATCTGGAATGGACCAATCTCAAGTAACCAATTCTTGATCAACCCACAATGCAATATCATAAGAACGGTGCAATCTTCTAAGGTATATATATTTTCAAATCATAGATATTCATCCACAATCGAACTCAAGCACATATAAATATATGGTCCAAGTTGACTTCACCAGCCTACTACAGTTAGATAGTTACTGGGAGTATAGACCAGAGATTGCTACGAACATTCCAAATATGAAATCATAAACATCATTCACCAAACTAAAACTAATTTAATTTTGAACACTAAACCCTAAATCTTTAAGCAATTTGAAAGATAAAACAACAGGAACCATGCTAGATAAAATAACACAAGAGATTTCACTAAGAAAACCACAGTGTCTTCAATTGTATTAGATCACCAAAATGTTGCAACAATTCCACTATTTTGTTACAATGTTTGCTTTGAGAAATTGACTACTACTCCCACTACAAAATACTCTAGCTCTTTTCTGCTCTTATCTATCTCTATTACTTTCTAGCTAGCCCCTTACAATGAGGCAAGAATGCCCTTTTATAGCAAATTCTCAAGACATGTCGGCCCAACCAAACATTTACAAAATAACAACCGCCAAAACAAGTCGGCCTTAGGAAATCAAAATAAGGCACACATTAAATGTTGATACATCAAGGTCGGCCTAGACACAGTCCCCAATGTAGTCTGGTTCAATGCATGCCCTATAATAATAGGGAAGCACAAATCTCGAAATAGGCATTAACTGCCACTTCCCTTATCCTTACTTCGGGCCAATGACCCCTGAACCCTCAAAAATATTCCATCTAGTTTGGTGACAGGTGGCAAAGGCAAGATCCTAAGCTGACACTCTATGGAGCCAATCTCCTCCTTTGACTGCTTAACAGTCTTATCCCAATCGTCCTTGTAGGCTTGATATTTATCCATGACCGCCAAATATGTTGCTACATCATCTAGCTAGTGTCCTATTACAACACTCTCAGAATCTGGAGCATAAACATAATGCCACCATTCCCTGAGTTGCTCCAGACTTAGGTACTTAGGAGCAATCTTTCTTCTGCCAGTCATGATCTCAAAAAAGGCAATACATCCATCATACACTCCAGTGAGATCGCCATCTATCAGCTTCTTACGCTTCTGAATCTTCCTCATGGCCTTTTTCCGAATCTGCAAAGCCTCAAACCATTCCCAAGGCTCATTTAATCTAGAGGAAGGAAGAATCCCATCCACAGCTAATTGATCTTTAACATGCTCCATGATGACCTTGGATTTATATAGTAGAAGGTCAATATCCTCTTTGTCTTGGGATAGCACATGCTCAAGCAATTCCTTGGTTCTGACTGCATCCTTTCCAACTGAAAGGATCTCCTTGATGGCATTATCTCCTTTTACTTGCACATCCTTCAACCAGTCTGTTGCAGTTTGAGCAGAAACCTTCATCCTTTCAATTTCAGAGATGGTTTCCTTGGGCAAGAAACTAGGAGTGGCTGAAGAAGATGGGTGAAGAGACTGTAGGGGTTTCATCACATCTTCCAAGCATTTCCTAAGTCTCTCATTTTCTTTTCTCAGCTCATGCTTGGTCTGGGTCTCCTTTCTCAATCTGCCAATGATCACAGTGCTAGACCCTTCATATTCTTCTATATCCTGCTCCATAGATGCTAGTTCAAGGTTAATAGTCTACACATTATAATCCCCACCAGTGACATCTTCTCTAGTCTTGTTTGCAGCCGGGGTGGCAATGTGGATCACTTTGTTATTTACCTCATCCCTTTCTATTCTTGAAACGACCTTAGCTGCCTTCTTCTTCTTGCCTTTACAATCTTTGACAACATTTCATCCCAATCCAAAGGGGTATCCTCAATAACAACCTGTTTCTTCCTTGTGATTTCCTTTTCAAGCCAATTTGGGACAGCAGGCTCTACCCGGATTTCCTCTGTTTTTGCTTCTTCCCACTATTCTGTTCTTTT
Organism: Sequoia sempervirens; assembly: GCA_007258455.2. Taxonomy (NCBI): domain Eukaryota; kingdom Viridiplantae; phylum Streptophyta; class Pinopsida; order Cupressales; family Cupressaceae; genus Sequoia; species Sequoia sempervirens. The sequence continues at coordinate 98,802 of VDFB02086177.1, read as the reverse complement.
CTCCTCCTCCTTTTCAGGGATCTACTCACCTTGGTCACCCACTTCAACCTCCTCCTCCTGCACCGGTGATGGGGTTTTAGTAGGAGTGTCCTCCTTTTCAGGAGATCCATGCCCTCTGTCACTTTCCGGAGAATCCTCATATTGGACCAGTGGAGAAGTATGACTTTCCTCCTCTTCAACTTCAAGTTCTGCTGCCGCACCAAAAAGTTCTCCCTCCTTAAAGGGCTCGGTCTCCCCACTAGTCTCATGTCCCTCAAGAGTTTCTTGCTCATGCATGCTTGGTGGAGGAGAAGCAGTCCTAGATGGCTCCACAGTTGGCATCTTTGGAGAAGGATCCCTCTTTTGCACCGGCTCCTTAGGAGGAGTCCTTGATCTCCTCATATAAACTTTGGTCTTTTCCCCTGAACTTTCCACATCAACAATCGGAGGCTCATCTTTTGAGGTATCTTGGACCTTCTTCTTTGAGACCCTGGTTGTTCTTGTCTTCTTTGGTGGTGGAGGAATGTCCTCTTCTTCTACTTTTTCCAACTCTTCCTCATCAGAGGACCTACCTATCTTCAAAGCTCTGCTTCTTTTCTTTCCTTTTGACTTTCTTTTTGGTTCGGGCTCACTTCCTTTAGGGCCTCTGATTTTTATTTTGAAGGGTGAGCCCTTTTTAGTCTTCCCTTTGGGGTCATCTTCCCTAGACTCGTCTGAAGTAGACATTAGATTAAGATCTCCCATCAAACTAAAGGTACAAGGTACATTCTCACTCTCTAGCTCCCAGACCTTATGTTTTAGCCATGAGGTAGTGAATTTCATAACAGGGGCCATTAGGTCTTCCAACTCTATGACCTCATCCTCATTCCAGTTTATTTCCCCGATTGACCTATCCTTAATGGATTCATAAGCATGATCTTGTACCAGGTTTCCATCATCTTCTAGTTGGTTAGGAATTAGCTTGACATTATATTGTCTGATCACATCAATAGGGAGCCTAGAATACCTTTTCTTTCTTGCTTCAAAATCATCTTTGATATTGGCCCAATAGTCCTCCAAGTCATCCTTATGACGATACTCTTTGGTGGCCTTCTTCTGTGCTTCTTTGGTGATATCAAAGTTTGTCCTTTTGCAATGGAAGGAGAAACCATGAGCTGCCAATTCATCTCTTGCCATGTGCACTGATTGAATGGAAGGGAACACTTCTGCTACGCCAATTCCAAGAGGGAAATCCCCACCGAAACTTGTTTTATGCTTCTCCTTTTTGACAATGGCATCAAATTCACATATTTGTCTAACAATTTCCAATAACACAATATGATCCGTAGGGTACCTGGGTAGCCTATATGGATCAGCTAGAAATCAATCAATTCTAATGTATGAGAAGGTAGGAAACTGAATGAACTAGGCCCCATAATTATTTATTAATCCCTTTGCTCCATCTGACAATCTAACATGTTCGACATTTTGTAGCATTCTAGTGATATGCATTGTGAATGCATCATTGGCTCTTTTGTAGTCTTTGTGTCCTAGGTGCAACTCTGGGTATACCTCATAGACTATATCTTGTCCAAATGTTCCCTTTGGATTCAAACCCCTGTATGGGTAGAATCTTGCCAACACATACATGACATAGGAGGACATGGTGAACCTCTTGGTTTCTAGGACGTTCCTCAGCTGTTTATCAATCTCAGAACTAATAAGCCCCACCCAATGGTAATTAGTTCCTTGCTCAATCTTGTTTATCACATGAACCATCCAACTTTCCAGTACTCCGACACTCTTCAAACTTGCTACTCTACTCAAAAATGTTATAGCATCATAAATGTATGTCTTGAATTTAACCCTGTGCAACTGCTTGGGAAATTTAGAATAGTGTGACTTTGGTTTTTCCAACCAAGAATTGATCATCTGTTGAGATATGATTGGCTCATTCTCATAATATGTCCTGGCCATGTCCATGTTCAGAGCACACAGAGAAGGAAAATCTGGCATGTCAAAGGCTTGAGCAATAGAGACAGGACTGAAATTGGCCAAGAATCTTCCTTCAGTGCTGACAACCCTTTGTGTGTCGAAGTCATATTGTTGGGCACACTCAAGTATCAGCTCATAGCACTAGATTGTAGGAGGAAACCTTGCCACATGAACCAATCCAGACTTCATCATTCCATTCCTTAGGACTGACAAATACTTCTAAGTTGTTCTCTCTTTGAACTCCTCATATCGCCACGCTCCCACATTGGTATCAGACACCTCAGACCACATGGAAGATATCTTGCTTTCAGGAAGCTGACTCTTAGTGTCCAATCTTAATCTCTCAGCTTCTAAAATGGAGGACCCCTCCGTGTCACCCTTAGATTTTCCTGCAGCGGCCTTGCTTGACTCAGCCTGCACTCACAAAAGATCATCATAAGTACTTGATTATCATGCATATTCAGACCAAAGGATTAACATAAAATCATATAAGGTGATTAGAAACTATCACAAATCGCCAATCCTTGAAAATCCAGAAAAATACAATAGTCCGGGAAAACACTGTTAACCGGGAAAATCTAGTCGGGGCAGAATTTTAGAAAAATATGACCCAGACAGATTCCTGTTGCCAAGACATCACCAGTCAAATAAATCGTTAGTATGGATAAGAGATTATGAGATAATCATGAAATTCATTCATTGGTAACAATAAATCACCATTTAGCATTTACTCCATGAATCCTATCCTCAGAAAATTGAAAGAAATAAAACCAGATAGGAAAACCAGAAAAGTCCGGATAGGAAGGATTTTCACGGATAGTTCAAATATTTCAGAATTTGCTACACCCCGTGGAATTAGCTGAAACTGGGAAAATCCGGATGCGCCGGAATTCCGCGGACACCTCGGAAACCCGACGAATGACGACACGCGAACCATTAATCAAACGATCATGCAAACTTTTCTACCTGGATTCTAATGGTCCCAAAATCGATGCTAATCAACAACATTCAGAATGCACTTGAACTTGGATTTCAGAAGACCCTCGAATAATCAAACTTCATGGTGAAACAATGATGCCCTAAGCCCAATAACCAGACCCCCACCATTAAAGCACCCAGATAAGCTAAAAAATTCAAGGAAAACTATCATTTGGGCGATCAACCAATGCGCACAAGGATTTCTCAAGGTGTGAGCAGGTTGAGCCAAACATAAATCATGAAATCATGATAACCCTATTGAACCTTGGCAAATTTGTGTAAATGAACCAAAAGCCTAATCTTCACAGAATACGGTGAATGGCATGCTTAGGGGCAAAGTCCTATTCAGACGTGGCTACAAAGATGCATCCGTCACTCAATTGATGAACAAAACACGCATAGCAGGGATGATGAAAACTGATAAAGGGCAAAGTCAAACCCCAGCTCTATAAATACAAAATCATAATCAAGCAAAGGCTGACATAAAATGACCATTAACCAATCTAGAAAAACTCAATCATCACATAAACAAAAGGAAGGGCCATCGACAACTTACCATGGATTAACCAAGATGAAACTTGAGCTCGAAGAAGCAACAAGAAAGCAAAGATGCCCGAGCAACAAAAAAATAGACACCGGTATCCAAACAATCCACATGCAAGCGGTTCAAGATCAATCCTCAAAGCTCGAATGAAAACCCTCAATTGCCAGAGCAGCAAGCAAATGAATAATGAAGTCGAAATGATGCCCAAAAGACTTTAAATCCACCCATATACGCGTCTAAGCAAAGGTACCTTGAGCATTAATGAGCGAAAAGACATGTCTGAAAAATCTAGAAACCTGAGGCCAGGACAGAATTTCAGAAAATCCCAAGATACGCGGAAAATCCGGATGAACCCAGATTTCGTGGATATGGAAGAAACTGGGGTTTTCACGAAGTTCAGGATTTTGGCACAGTCCGGGAAAATCCACCAAAACTGGAAAATCCCAGCATTAAGCAGAAACCCGGATTTGGAAAATTCAGGGATGAACGAACAATGAACTAGAGCCCGGGAAAATCTGCCAGAGCCAGAAAATCTTGGATTTAGGTGAAAACTCATTTTTTACTTAAACCTAATTTTGACCAATTCAAGCCTCAAGGTAAGATCAGAGCCAACAAGACCAACATGTTAAGACCTCAAAAAGACAATCCAATAAAACCAGAGGTTAAAAGACATCCTGAAAAAGAGGGTCCCTACTCCAAGTGGGGCATGTGTGCAAAACTGCAGAACAACTTACTCCTTCCCCTTGCTTGTCATATCACAAAATCTTCTCAAAGATAGACATATATATATTGAAAACAAATATAGAGAATTTTATCTAACTTTCAAATCAAAATCCCATCAATTCAGGAGGAATAAATTCACATCTTAAGCAAATATCGAAGCATCATGATCTAACAATAATGATTAGTATAGAGATGCAAGTGTGTGAGTGAATGGTACGTCTTTACTACCTTTATGGAGAAAGTCCCTCAACTTTCGTTGGGTGTTTGGTAGGATATCTCCTCTTAAACTTTTCAGCCACCTAATGTATCAAGTGCTTTGGATTCAGATCATAATCTATCCCTTTGATCAGTATTCATTCTGCTGGCATTGTGTGAAATCTCACCAAAATTGGGGTTTGTAGTGAAGGAGGTCTTGAGTGGTGAAATTAATCTTCTATTTGGAGAAAGCAAAGACTACCTTGAAGAGTGTATTGAGGCCTTTCATGAGCAACAACAATGGAGGTCTTGAGCAGGCGGTGGTCATCCTCTTGCAGTGGTGGCAGCAGATTCGACCTTTAGGCGAGCACCAGAAAATGCATGGTTTGAGCAACAAAAATTTATCATATGCTATTGATAGTAGACGTTGATAATTTATTCCTTTATTTTCCTTGATTCAATAGGAGGAGCATCACTGCCGAGAGGGTGCAATTTATATTTGATTTGGGGTCATTAATTGAGAAATTAGATCAAGCTATGGAAAAAAAAGAAAGTTTGAGAACAACGGATTGGATGAGGTTGAGAAAACTATGTATAACACATTCCACAGTGTGGCCATATTCACTATCATAGCTTTATACTAAGGCCCAAAATCAGCAAAAGCTTGTTTTTCAAGCTGGAGAGCAGCATGGCCTGGAGAAACTATACTAGTGGGTACTAAGGGCACAAGAACCAGGTTTGAGATTAATGGTGGTAGAAATATTTGGCTATCCTCTTAATGAACTTGATCATGGAGGAGGCGCAACACAAATTCCTCATATGCTATCGATAATGGATGTGGATAATAGATCTTTTTATATGGGTGCCAAAATGAAAATATAGAGTATGCGAGCTTTTTGACAAAATTCCTCCAAAGACATAATAAATAATTATAGAATACTTCAACAGCAACATTTCTCCAATACCACCAGTAAAAGGAATGAATGATTAGTAGCCATTTCCTTAATATGAAACTATTTGTATTGCAATAAGCATTGTGAGTGAAGCATTTCCAAATTGGTAGAAGTAATTACTTGAAGGTTCACCCCTTCTAAAAAAAAAAAACCCATTGCCAGCGAATCAAAAAGTGTTAATTTTTTGTACACATTAACACCATAAATGCAATTATATCTTGCAAATGGCTGCCTGAAATTGTGCCCAATATCAAACTAAAAATGGCATCAAATAAATGTATTCAGTCAATCAAATCATATGCTACATACAACGCAGATGCTAAGTTTTACGAATTCTTGCAATGAGATAGAATAACCCTATATAATTTCAATCAAACGAAAATAAAAAGACAGACTATAATTTTTCCCTCCCTCTAGTGCCATTATGTGAGAGGTAAAATCTACATTGAACAAAGATTGAAAAATATGAGTTAAATTAGTCAACATTGAACAAATGAGATAATAACTCTCCCCATGAAATTATTGAGAAAATGTAAAGGAAACAATAACATCATCAACCTAATATGAAATTATCAGCAAGATAAGCATGAAATCTATTCCTAAACTACTCAAACATTATCTCATAGGGGGATTGGTGCTACTTTGATGTGGAAATTAGCCCTTTCCCAACCCCTTTAGATAAGCTAATGATGAAACTGCTTTGAAGATGGTATGGATTCAAATGACAATGATGTATTTGTGCATAAGATTGTGGATTTGTGGAGATGATCAAGATGAAATGCTAACTTGGATGAATTGTGGAGAAAGATACAAAGATTTGTGGAGATAGATACTAAGATTGTGGAGGAGTAATTCAATAGAGAAGCTCTCTATTTATAGAATAGAATGATAAAAGAATGCCAAACATGGAGGATGTGGGACTAAAACCCAACCAATAGGAAGGAGCCACTTGCCACCATGTGAGTGGATGGAGGATGTGCAAGTTTTGGTCAATGTGCCAATAAATGACATTAGTTGGCCTTTTCAAATTCAAATTTGGCTTGTTGGAGGGAGAAAAAGGGACTTCAATGCCAAGTGGGGGACATGTAGGAGGGGAGTTAATGCCATGTTGGAAGGGACAAGTCATCTTTGACTTTGAATTCAAACTTGAGGGAATATTCCCCTTTTATGCCATGTTGATGGAAAATGATGAATTTATAAATCAATTAATTGATTTATGTGCACAAGTTGCAAAATCTAGAGAAAAGAGGATTAGAATTAACATTAATCATAGTTTGATTAATTTAAGATGGTGATTAGGTGATTTTGAATTTTGACTTAAATACTTGGATTTATTTAAATCAAAAGTGAGGAAATTGATGCACTATTTAATTAAATACATTTCATTTAATTAAATGAAGAAACTTTAGGAGATAATTAAATAAAGTGATTTATTTAATTAAAATGATAACCTTAGGAGATCAATCAAATAAACTTGATTTATTTAATTGATGGGCGAATATGATTTAATTAAATATGCATGATGTCAATTTCACGTCTATAGAAATTGTTCCTAAAAGAGGGTGAGAAGTTAAATAGGTTGTAGAATGGTTTCAATTGTGTGGACTCGCCTGGTGTTTGGAGCACCATTGTTGAAATTCTTATGAGGTATGTCAGTCTTGAAGGGCATTTCCGCTGCTTCCACACCCACCTTTTCCCTATGCTCAATCATCTTAAGTATACTATTAAGATGAATTTCCCCTTTTGGCTTATGTCTTCACTTGAGTAGTCTATTAGGAACGTCCAGGCCAAATGCAAGAAATTTCCCATTCACCAAGGCCTCATTTTGCACTTATGCAAGTTTCATTTTGTGTTGCTTCCTTCCTCTACTACTGTGCACAAGATAGGGAAAACTTTAGTGGTGAATCTTCGCTAATTAGTGAATTCTAGGAATCGGCCAAGTCAAAATTGGCAAATTTCTTGCACCCACAAGGTGTCCAAATTGCCTGGATTTTACGAACTATAGTTCCAATGCATGTTGATTCATGAACGAAATTTTTTTTAGGCATATTTAAGAAACAAATTTTCCATTGTCAAACTACGCATTTCAAATGGACCAGCTAATATTTTCTCCTAGAATCCCAGAAGCATTTAATAAAAAAGACCTACGTATTCGCCAATACTATTAAAACAACATTGTATTAGGACCCATTTCGCCAATTAAAATTTACAAATAGTTGCTTGTGAAGACCCATTTTTCCAATTAAAATTTATAAATAGTTGCTTATGAGGATCTATTTTTCCAATAACATTAAAAAATAATTACATTTGAGGACACATTTCACAGTGAAAATTACAACATATCATTGTATAAGCATGTGGGATTTTCCAAATTTTTAATATACCATTTAAAAATATCGCAGAATTCACCAAATATGGAAACATGGATTGATATAAATACAATTGAAAGTGTCATTTATTCTTACACATTTTGTTCAGTTTTGAGGTTCTACTTCTCAATTCGAAAGTCAATGAAAGTAAAAAATGTAGACTTAAAGGTGAGTGATCATTTCTTCATAGTGTTATTAGTTATAATAATAAGTTTTATATCTCTTTTCCATTCTTGTTTCAGTCTTAAATATGATATTGAGTAGGGAATGGGATCTATATTATTATTCTTTGTCCTTCTTAAACAAGAATTTTTTTTTTAGTTTTTTATTTTAAGTGAGAGATGAATATGTTGAGAAACTCGAGCAACAAGGGTAAGGCTCTTACCACTCCTCAAGGTGGTGAAGAGACTATTGTCGCTCCTTAGGGTGTTGAAAATACTCATGCTGCCCCTCAGGGTGGTGAAAATACTCCTGCCACTCCTCAGGGTGGTGAAGAGACTGGGAGGCCATCAAAACACCCAAAACATAGACGTACCATATAGTATTACTTTGGAATTTCCAAATCTTTTGATCCATCAAGTCAAGATGGAGCTACATCATCAACTCTTCGACCAAATATTGGTAGGATTCACAATACCTCACTACCACCGGAAGGTCAAGTTGAGATTGTCATTGATTTAAACCAAAATGTATCAAATGAGGATGACAATATTGTAGAAGATGCTCCAAGGGATACCAAAGTTAGCTAGAATGAGATAATTTATTTGGATGAGGATGATGTTGGTAGCAAGAAAAGGAAAAACAAACCAAAAAGGGGGTGCGAGTGGGAAATGACAAGGAATTTTCAACTTGGTTGGTTGTTAAAGTACCCATTCATTGTACTAGTGGGGGAAGCAAATGATATTTTAAAAGATACATTAGACAAATGTAAGATTTGTACTTGGTAATTGGGAAGAGCCAAGATGTTGCAGCTAAAGATTAACACTATAGAAAAGAATATCGGTAAAGTTTATGAAAAACAAATCATAGATGGAAAGGAACAATCAGTCTTACGATGGAAATAAAAGGAAGAATATCTTCATGTTAGGTGTGTCGAGGATTATGAAGAGCATCACCAAAAAATTTCAATGCTTGTTGCATGTAAAGGTACACTTGAGGCTCAATTTGGAAAATCAATGGAAGCAACAAATCTATCAAAAACTGTTCAGATGAGTGCTTTTCATATTTTGTCTAGAGGGTGTCCTATGATAGACTACCCAAAATATTCTGGTTTATTATCTTATTTGAATGTTCCTCAATATCCCTACTCACATTGGTCAGCAAACACTGAATGGGAATGGGAAAACTATCTTGCTACAGTGGAAAAGGAAGATTTAAAGGATAAAGTAAAAGAGTCAAAATTCATTGCATTATCTTTAGATGAAGTTACTGTGGTAGACAATACTTCTTGGGTATGTATGCATTTGTATACAATACAACACCATGTTCGCTAAGCTCATCTTCTCTGTGTTCATAAAATGAAGGATAGTTCAACATCACATAATATATTTGAACTAGTCAAGAAATTTATTTGAATGAAATTGCATTTATGGATGAGTTTACAATTGCAAAAAAGTTGTTGTGTGTAGGAGTTGATGGAGTTGTAGTGATGCAAGGTCAACAGTCCGGTGTTTGCACAAATTTACAAACTACTTGTGCACCATACATGCTTGGCATTAACTGCATGGCCCACAAAATGAATTTAGCATTCAAAATTGTACAAGCAAGTTTCCTATTGTATCAAAAGACTAAAATATAGTCTATGAGATCCACACATACTTTTTTCAAAGTCTTAAATGTTACATAGAATTTCAAAAAAAATCTAAGGGAATAACACCAAGAAACAAGCTTCTCAAGGATGTCGATACCATATGGATCTCCCTACATGTACTAGGACAATGAGTTCTTTCAAAATATCAATCCTTAATTGGAGTGATGTACGAAAATTGTAGCACAGTAGATAGAGCTCCTGACCTCTTACATAGGTTATGCGATATAGAGACACTCTTGACTTTAGCTAGTTTTCTCCCCATGCTAGATGAAATGAACAATCTTGTGAAGAAAGCCCAAGATAGAGCTATGTATATTAATGAATATGCCAATCTATGTAAACATACATGCTTGGCCCTCAATCACCTATATCTAGATCTAACACAAGATGGCACAAATTATAACATGTGGCAGAAAATTATTGATTTGAATGATTTTGATAATTATTTACTGTTTAATGCAAGCAGGAACTTATGTATCTGTGTATGTGGATATGAGATACAAATGTACCAATGTAAGATTGCCAGGTGCTCTATCAGAGAAGTATCTATTAACGAGGAATATTTTAAAGACATTGTTAAATATGTTGGTGATAATTTGAAGGAAATTACAAAATCTCTTTCCTCAGAGATTCATGAAAGATTCCCTCGACATGAAATACTTGAAGCCATGAGTATTATGTATCCTCAATTTTGGGAAAATCGAGATAACCCAAAAAAATTTCATGCTCAAGTAAAAATATTGATAGAATAATTTTTGAAAAGTGTAACATACAATTAGCAACAAATAGAAGGAATTTTAAGTGAAGATAAGCTAAGAAAACAATGTAGGGATTTTTCAACAACTATGAAGGACCAATATAAATCCATGGGCAAGGACAAGGCCTTTGAACCGAGATCAATATAAAAGGTTTGGACAAACTTAGGCCAGAGTGAAATATTGTGTGGTTCAATATCAAAATATTTCAAACTTGTTGATTTATGTCAAACAATGATATTGGGGTTGGTGGAGGATGAGAGAGTTTTAAGTACATTGGGGTTTTTGAAATCAAATTTAATAAACAAACTAGACAAGAATTTGGAAAATTGCTTGAGGATGAAAGGAATTGCATATAATTTCAAAAAATTTCCTTTTGATAGGGCACTCTCAATCTGGAGGTCCACATGTGAAAGAAGAGGGACTAGTTTGTGAAACACTCCAATTCCAAAGGTTGGTACTAGTGGCACTGCCATGGGCAGTGCCAGTGAGACTGGGACAAATGTCATTGACAAAAATGACACAATGAATGTTGAATTTGAGACACAGGCTGAAGAAAGTGAAGAGAAGACTCAGAATCAAGATGATTATTTTACTCTATCTAATGATGAATGTCAGTTTGAGGACCCTGACTCCATTTGGGAAATGGAAGAAATTAGCAATTTTTAGGTATTTATACTGCACTTCATGATTCATGAATCAGTTTCCATAGTTCCAAACTATAGCTGATGATATTTTATATTGTATTCAATGAAAATTGAAATTGTGAATCATTACAATTCATGATATTTTATTTTATATTGCACTTCATTTCAAATCATATTCCAAACTTTAGTTGATAATATTTTATATTATATTCCATGAAATTGTGATATGTTATATTTTATATTGTATTCCATCTTATTCAATTTGATATGTGATTCTTCATCATTTTTAAAGAACAACACTTATCACACAATATTTGATAAATAATTGAACAAAATATTAATCCATTCCTTGAATAGAAGTTAATAGTTCAACATCCATAACTTATAAGCTAATAGAAGCTAGCAGTTCAACGTATATAACTTATAAAGGCATCCACACAAATTAAATTTAATAAAAGATTAAACTACCAAATCACCTACATTATACTGAGAAATCCTTACACATCCATCACCATAAAATATTTATTCACAGATAAACATTCCACAACAATGAAACTGACCAAAAATATATCATTCCAATAATAGAGAATCCATTGGCAAACTACTCAACAAAAGCACAATATATCCACATAGTACACACCATAACTCAAAGATTATGCATGCATGAACTTTTCCATTGTCTTTCTATATTGAAATAATAGAAAAGCAATAAAAAATAGTAGAGTTTTTTATGTCTTGATAACGGTTTCTTGAAGACAACCATTTTAGACATTAAAATAAAAAGTCTTTGAAGTATCAAGAGAGCCAAATTAAAGAAAATAACATAAAAAATAAAATATAAACAATGGTCCCACTCCCAGGACTAACTCCTTCGCTTTCAATTATTTCCACCTCCTTCTCCTTCAGTAACGCCTCCTATGCCTTTACTCTTTGCTTGTATTCATGGTACTTGGTGACAATTACGGTGACGTTTTTGCTCCCTGGCATTGTAGTAATCTGTAACCTGGTTCTCCATTTTCCCAAAGCCTTATCAGAAGCAACCAACATCTAAGATCTTCTCTCTTCTCAATATTTATAAGTCTTCAGGTGGAGCTCCATTCCATTGAGTTTCGAGAAGGACTCCCATGTCACTATAGTAGGATCAGTTATTTCTTTATTGAATATCTCTCTAAACTTTAGACAGATCTCTCTTATATCTAGAATCCTTTCATCAACCTCATCAGTAATTTCCACTCCCCAAAGATGACAATCTTCTTTAATTTCCACCAAAATTTCATAATATTGATCAAGTGTGTTAATAGTTTCCTTCACTAGATTATCATACATATTCAATTTCCATTCCAATGAATCAGACCAGGAAGGGTCTAGATCCTTAGGATTATTCACAATTTTCTCACCAATTAATATCTTCAGATCCATAGAGTTCAATTCTTTTGTTTCTTGAGAGGCACATAGAGACTACTTTGATCTTTTCTGACTTTTTGAAGTTCTCCTACTAACTCCTTCCTCTTGTCAACAACTCGAGTGTAAAACTGCAAAGATTTATTTAGAAAGAAGATAGCCTCTTGAGATATTTTATCGATCCCCTTACAAATAGCTCTGGAATAGCTCAAATTCTTTTTTAATTTTCTCTATGGTGAGTACATTGATGCCCTCTACTTGAGAACTTGAGGCTTCATCAGATGTAGGAGTGGCCATGGAAGAAATAAAGTTACTCAATGTGAGGACTTGAGATTGCAGTTTTATATTTTCTTTCCTCTATTCTTCCACTCTTTTAATCAAGGTATTGACTGAATAGTTGGTATGGTACACATCACCTTCCAGTGTTGGAGTCCCCATATCAACATATGTGACTTTGCAGTCCCCCTCGATTATTTCATCTTCATTTAAATCTTTGATAGGGTCAAAAATTTCTTACATTTGATTTCCAAAAGTAGCATCAATACTCATTCTTAACATCCTCTTGGCTTTCTTAGGTTTTGAAGAGCTTTGAAGTAACTTTGCAACTGTATCCACTCCAACTGTCATTGTAGGAATATGCTTTCTCTTCTTCTCCACTGCTTTTTTAGCCATCTTGGGGAGGCTACTATGAGACCAGAATATTCATTTCTAGTAATAGTTTCTTTAGGATTGGTAGGAGTGAAAGGTGTATTATCAGCTGGAGAAGAGGGCATTTCAGACAAAGGAGGAAATATATTATCTTTAGTGATCTATTTAAAGATAGCTTCAAAATTTGTAGCCACAAGTTTTTCTTGATTGGTATTCTTCTTAGGGGTAGGAGAAAGCACAATGTCTTGTTCAAATATGCTCTTCAACTTTATTATTTCTTGTGGCCTATCACCATCACCGTGTATGTGCAAGATCATCATGGAAAAAATAGGCCCTTAAGTGGCAAAAAATTCATAAAAATTAGAGTTATGCAACTTGACCTAAAAATTTGAATAAGTTATCTATATTATTTCAAAAATATGTAAGAATAGAATCTATAGAAAATTGAATGTAGTTTCTAAACTACTAGGTGGGTAAATGCACCAAGATGGTTCTCAAAAAGGGGGCTTAAGTGGCCACTTTTCTTTTCTGAAAGTAAGAAATGGAGACCTTGGACGTGAAATTGAGGATAGTTACACTCAAAATTTTGAGATGGAACAAAAACAAGGATCGAAGTGCTCTGAGTCTACTTTCTAAACCACTAATTTATTTTTAAAATGGTTGAGATTAAGGGGTTCAAAAGAGGGATGTACACAAATTGGTGTTTTTTTTGTCAGAAAAACATAACATAGCAACTCTTGTACGACCGGAGCACGGTGAACTTTTTTTTAGTATTTTTAAAATCGCTATAGTCAAAAGTTAGCTAACAACATCTAGTTGATGCACAATTTTTCTGATAATTTTTTAATGAATATTTAATTTTTTATTAATTTTCTAAGTGGGCACTTCCTAAAAAGTACAATTTTGGCCATGCTTCCCCTACAAATTTCGGAAAGTAATAGAATTTTTTTTTAAATTATTTTTAAAAATTTGTAGAATGAGTATAGTTTCTAAAAATGTAATTTATTTGAAATTTTGATGAACAGTTAATTTATAATGAAAAAAAACCAAACACTACTTTTTCAGAAAAAATAGACAAACAAACAAAACAAATTATGGATGAAAGGCCTAACATTGTTAGAAAGTGAAAAAAATTAAATCGTTGGAAAGCTAAGAGAGAACTTAACATTACCCATGTGTTCGATTTTGTCGATATTGAACGAGATGCAATCCCGATGGTGAGCATGAACCCGATTATGTTAAAAATTGTAGAATTTGCAAAACACACATCTCTAGTCATTGGGAATGCCTTCGAAGCCTTTGGGTTGGTATTCCAAGGAAAATACCAAAGCTAAGGCTCAGGGATTCCCAAAGAAAAATATAACGCGAGTGCATTATAATGTGCTCGCATTATGTATTAGTTTTGACTTTTTTTGCTTCTCCGGGGAACATATCTAGCAACACATAACACACTCGCATTATTTATTCCTTTAGTTAAATGCCACTTTTTTGAATGTTTGTTCATATGTTTGTATGTATATGTATGCTGGTGTTTCATGTATGTATGTATGTATGTATGGTTATATGCATGTATTTATGCTTATGGGAGAGAGGGTGAGAGAGGGTGGGAGTGGGAGAGAGTGTGGGAGGGTGGGAGAGAGGGTGGGAGAGAGTGGGAGAGTGTGC